>CM023458.1:112653331-112856236 GCA_013339765.2 Haemaphysalis longicornis | reverse complement strand
ACCTGCGACCTAAAGAACGCATACACGAGCTCTCACGAGCAATGTCATCGCTCGACCAGTGCTTTCATTTGGAGTAGTGTTTGGCAGTTTGCACATTAGCCGCATACCCCGGGCACCACGGCCTCAGAACGAAAGGCCCTGTCCCCGAGGTCTAGGACCAGCCAGCCGCCTTTCTGAACCGCTCCTACGAGTCACACCATCTCGCTGGGTGAGCGCATAGGAATCAGCCCAACTCTATTGTAATTAAATTATTTATACCTAAACCTGTGTTGCCTCTTTTCCCTTCAACTCCGTGTGGACCCAGCTAGTGGGTACCATGACGCTATCCCACATTGTATTACCCAGTTATTGTAGAGGTGGTGGTAAGACGCATTTATTTTATATACAAGAGATACAAAAACGCGATGTTACGGTTTAGCGAATTTAGGTGTCTAGGAGAGAGGGTTTAGGTACTGGGAATTGGAGAAAAAATTACACTAGCTTCCCGTGGGAAACCCTGATGAGGATGCGAAGCATCATGGGGGTTCCGTGTGGTTCTATTGTGTTGCCATTAAGTTGAGTGGTCTGGTGTTTAGTAGTGCCAGAGTGAATTCCGTGTCCGGGTCAACACCGGTCAAAGGCACGCCATTACTCTTGTGTGACGGTGAGTAGGTGGTGGTTCTCGAGGCGCTCAATCTCGTCCATCATGATCTTGTCGATGTTCTCGTCTCTGTGGTAGAATCGGTAGTCTCCGTCAGCGTTGGTGAGGTAAAGGTTGTTGACGTTAGTGCAACGGCTGGGAGCAACGTACCCGCCCTCCTCATCGCAACTTTGTCTTCTCCATTCTTTTTTCTTCAGCGGTTCCCCTGCGGGAAGATGACGATGGTGGTTGAACGCGAAGCTATCTCGTGATGAATTTTTTGGTTCGCCAATCCCTAGGGGCATCCTGTCACAATCATCACCAGAGGCGCTGCGGACGGGGCGAGAGCAACGTACACGCCCTCCTCTTAGCGTTTTCTCTTCTCTCCTTCTTCTTCTTCACCGGTTCCATAAAGGGAAGATCACGACGGTGGTTGAACGCGAAGCTATGTGGGGATGGATTCTTTGGTTGGCCAATCCCTAGGGGCATCCTGCCACAATCTTCATCAGAGGTGCTGCGGAAGGGGCACGGACGCGGGACATCCCCCCGAGAAAGAGATGCTTCGCTTCTAAAAATTGGTTCTATATCCAATGGGGACGAATATAAATGCTATGGAAGAGGCTAGGTGTCTCCAGGAAATTTCGGAGAGTGATAAGCAGTCGCCGTTTTTCGCTGTGATTGAGACGTCTTGGATAAAGCCAATCATTAAGGCTTGGTGACCTTGCCAATCCAACAGTTTTGAAGGCTTGTTGTCGACAGTAGGGAAAGCGAGGGCAGTCCAACATCATGTGTGCGCCGTCGTTATTGGCCGAGCACAGTGAACACTCGGGAACACCTAGACTGAACATTTCCTCATTTACGAGTTTCTTGTATCAAGCTCTAGGTGACATCACTGTCCACTGTCACGTGCTCTTCCATTGGTCCTAACAAAAAAGGCAGAACAATTGGATTTCGGAAAAATATTTCTTAAAGTTTTTTTATATTCTTACTCAATATTAATAAATTCGGGTTTAGAAATGGGCAGAACGGCGTAATTTTGCCAACGTAATTAAAAGCGTGCCGTTCTGTTATATTTTTTTCGAAAAGTGATTACATTGTTCCGAAGAGTACTAACTGACTTTTCACGCATATTTCTCGTCTTCTACCACCAGGTATCATTTTCGGTAAAGGGTTTGGAGTCATTCTGATCCTTGCGCAGTTTTGCACAGTCTCGGCGTTGGAGACTCATTAGCCGTGTGCGGTTGGTTCAGCCGCGCCGCGGAAGCAGCTCGAAGATGTCTCCTACGCCATGCCCCCAGAAATAGACTCGCAAATCAAGACCTCCGGAGAGCAGCTGCGACGTCGAACTGGACATGCCGTGTCCCCACGCTTTTTGTGCGACGAGTCTCCAAAAGCCTTCGACGTTCCGTCCCGATTGAAAACATCGCGGTTTCGCACCGATGCAATACCAAGGCAATAAGTGTCAAGGCAATAAGCGTCTTGGGGCAGAAAGCGATTCTTCACTGTATATTTACATCGAATTGCTTTCACGCATTGCGATTTTCCCTTTTCTCTTCATTCATCGGAAAAGTCGTCCTCAACCAGGCGGTGATGTGTATCGCATGTAAACAATGGTCTCGAAATAATGGTAAATAGATCGCTCATCATTCCCAACTATACTCAGAGTTATCTGCCGCCAGATGACAATGAGACCTTGTGACGTAGTACGAGTGCGGCCAAACTTTATTTCTGGATGGCTCAGCTAAAGGGCTCAGTAACGTTTCATCCGGAGCCACTTGTTGTTTGTTGCTCATGTTGTTTTTTGTATTTGTATCTGCTCTAAATCTGACCCCAGTGTTTAACGTGACGAATTACTCTGATGTTTTAAAACTGCAAGTTGTATACAAACCCCAGTTTGTGTACAAGTTTGCTACTCCTGGGCATTCACCACAAAATCCTCTTAAAGGAATAGGTTTGCACGAGCCGATATTATACATTCATAAGTTTAATACATCTTATGTTATCTTGCCTTGTTATAATTATTATTTTGTGTAATATGGTCGCAGTTATTGATACCCGGTACATCGCAGGATTGGAACAACCTTCCCGAGGCAACAGCTGACATCGCAGAGCCTCTACAATTCCGAAGGAACTTAGTTGACACCATTTTTGCTGGCACTATCTTATAATGTTTATCATTACTCGCGCTGCTTTTCTTGTATATTTTGAATACGTTACCCACTCCCCTCTGTAAAGCCTCGCCTTGAGGGTAAAATAAATGAAATGAATGAAATTATTAATGTTGTGGTCTACTGTACCATCGTCAGCACCACTATGAGTATCGCTGCAAAAGTCTTATCTTTCCTCAGTGACGATCACACAAATATGCCTCAGCCATATCAAGCTACGTCAATAGGCCGTGTAATGTGGGAAAAGAAGCCCAAGTGTAACAGCGTTATCTCGCTCCGTGTTTATTCACCCATGGAGAAGTTGTGCAAGTGAGTCTGGAATTTTAGCTCTTACTGGCTCCGTGGTCGCGTGATGGAGAACCTTTACCAGCTCTAAAATAACTTTGGACGAACGACAAGCTCGACATTGAGGCGGAAACCATGCACGGCTGCCTCAAGAATCTCCGAGGCCGGCTGAAGCAGACTGGTGTACTTACCTACAAACATGAAACTTGAAAAGGAGTGCCTCAGGCAAAAGGAATACTCTGAGAAAAAAATCGTTCATGCAAACTGTGGCCGGGTTAAGGATTACTCCTTTTACTTCCCGTTGATACGAGATAACTACTAATGCAGTGGAAAGCATTTTTTTAATCAATCCAGTCAGAAAATGAGAGATCTCCTCATCACCACAAACTAAAAACGCAAAGAGATTGATATCAATGGCCTTAAAATTTATAAACAATAATACCCCTGGACTCTGCTTGAATCATGGGCCGTTACATTTATACACAAGCATGCACATAGTGCTGATATTGCAGGAGACCAAAAAGTTGACCCTGTATCGCTGCATTAGCTTTGTGCAGTGCGCTAACCGCGCTGATGTCAAACTACCGCCTGATCTTAACAAAGAACACACGAAATGTATGCACAGCCTCTCGTGGGGGGGGGGGGGGGGGGCGTGTAGACTGAACTCATGGACCATGCCCTCATGGCGACATGAGTTGACACGCTTGACGGTCCCAATATCCCATGCCGCTTGCCCTACACGAAACCGGAGACAAAATTTTAAGAAGTTCCGTGAATTGGTATTATCGAGAAGTCTTCGTCTCCTAACTATTCCCAAATCGCCGATGTAAGAAAAAAAGTCGGACGATTCGGATATGCATCTGCTTCAGGCAACTAAAATGCTCATTGCAGACAGCGAACCTATGGCATTCATTGAAGCTGTCCTAACCCGCGTCGCAAACAAATTTTCTTTTTGGCTGTTACTTTATGAAAAGCTACTCCTATAGGCCCCTATGGCCAGCGACATTCTAGAGAAGACTACGTTTTGAACCATGTCACGTCTTTGTCTCATCAAGGACTTACGTTTGGTGACACAAATCCCTCCCGCTGCATTTGCATGCCCCAGCAAAGCAGTATTCGGCGTACTAAAATATCTTTAACTACTTTGATGATGTGATCTTCGCAACTGACTTCTGGTAACAACGTCGGCGGATGCTTTAACTTGTGTTTGAAACGCTTCGGAGTGCTTACTTAAAACTCAATCCCACAAAGCGTTAAGCCGTCTCTGAAGTTCCACATCGGCAAATAACCGATAGCACCAATGTCAATAAGTAGGAAATATGAGCCGACGAAGCACCAATGACGACTACGTCTGTAATTTCATACCTCGTGGGAGGAGTTACCAAACGTGTAATCAATGTTAAGCCAGAGTCACTAAACCATTGACAACCTAATCATGAAAGGACTGTTCAGCAAATGTGTTGAGTTCACTTTCAAGGGGAGGCTTTTAGAGATCTCAAAAACAATCCTGCGTCCCCGTTCAAACTGGATGTATTCAGATAGGAACTGCCAAAGTGGCGCCATGACATTGTTTTGTTTGAGATAAAATTTTATATTGTGTAGAAGACTGTATCGCAGCTATACACCTCACATTATGTAAGCAAAAACAAAATATAAATAGGTGACTAAAAGTATTCCAAGACGCGATTAGGCTGCAACACTCCTCATTGTTCCTGGTCTGGCAAAATTTGCTGACCTGTAAAACAAATGTGGCACTGTTTTTATCTTTTTTTATCTATTTTTTTTATCTGAACATTTGCGAATATTCATGCTAGATTCACTAGAATTGAATACTTCGTAGCGATATTTTTTTCGAAAATATTTCCAAAATATGAGTAATAAGAGTAACGAGGTTCACAAACGGCTGTATTGAATTTATTTCTACACATTAGCCTAGAGATTGATTACAGCGTTTAACGCGCCTAAGCTACGCATGGGCTGTGTGGTGCGGTGTAGGAGAGGGTTCTGGAAAAAATTTGGACATCCTGGGGATCTATAACGCGCGAAAAATCTCCCCACATGGCCGTATTCCCTTTTCGCCGCCATCAGAAAAACAGCCACCTAGACCCGGACCAAACCCACGTCCCTGCGCTTAGAAGCCTAACCCCAAAGTTACTAAGCCACCCCTGAGAGCCTTTGGGGTTAAAGGCTGATGTCCCTCTGTAGTTTCCTTGGATTGTTAACAAGTTCCTGCTAAACCTGGGGTCCTACGGATTGCGGTCGAAAGCAACCTTTCCAAATGTTGCTAACACTGGTGCACTGAAAATTATAAAGGGTTAAAAAACCCTCCCGTCTGACGTCTCTTAAAAACATTCGAAGGTCTTTTTTTTAGTTTTTAAAATTTGTGTTTATTGGCACCGAATAATATGTCTTCTAGAATGCTAAAAATGTATTGCTTTTTTTTAGTTTTAGCTTAAAAGTCACATTCAACGCTATTTGTTTACCAGATGGACGGTTGAAGGGCAAAGACCAACAATAATGGCTCTAGGAATTTAGGCGAAATAATGCGACATATATCAAAAATACGTTTTGGGTTAGTCTTATTTTGCCAAAGGTCAACGTTTCAAACGCAGAATCTAATATATGTGAGGTTGGTGCCGTTATTTCTATAGAGGAGCAAGGTTACCATAAATATATGTAAATATATGTCATACCATAAATATATGGTATGGCTTGCAGTGAGATGCGTCAAAAGACCATTCTTTTCGTTTATAACCCTCCTTAATTGAGCAATATAAAAGAAATTACCCATTTACAAGCAAGAATATATGCTTCTGGTTCTTAGCTGTAACACGCGATGGTCGTAGTCCCGGGTGTATTTACGTTGGTACATCCGGTGATATAATCGGAAAAACTTGCCCGTTTCATTTGAACCCCTCTCACAATCCCAAGAATAAAAATATACCCTTTTTATACAATTTGTTTTGCATTTTAAAATATGACAAAGGGGAAATATTTTATCACACTATCGAATTTCTCTATTATTGTTTTAAAAACGTCCTTCTCAACAAGAATGTGCCCTTGGTCACTTTCTAGGACGGTTAAACTATCTACAATCACTGGCGAGAACCTTCGCTGCCACTTTGAGTGCGAGTCTTAGGCGGTATACCTGAAATTGCCTTCATTGTTTTTCACGGACTGCTACGTGTTAGAGACAGTATGACAGACACCGGCCTAACATTTCTCCATTCCCCTATTATGTTTTCTCTAAACATGGCACATTCGCGGTCGTCAAGACGCACAATGACGACATTATTCGCTCATCCAGCACAAATGTCCACAAAATGTTTCGTGGATTTTAAAGTGCAATGTTATATTAGGAAACGTTCAATCCAAAAAAGGGCAGCAAGAGGACGTGAGACCACTTTGCAAGAAGATAGATTTGCTGTAACTCGGTGCGCGCTCGCAAAAAGAAAGATATCTACAGCGATCGGTTGCTTCCGTGCTACTACGCCGGGTGATAGTACCCGGTGCTCAAGCTAGTTAAGCGGCGATACGACTTCTTGCGCCTATACGGACGGACTCCCGTGATCTAACCGGTCACCACGGGTCAGCAACACCGTGGCAAGAAGAAGGCATCTCAGCAATGCCCTAAATATTGCTACGGTTGCGTCCACACTGGGTCTCCATCCAAGCCAACATATGTGAGACCGTACCTTGATATTTTAATTGATATTTTCCTAGTTTCAGAACACTGGTGACGTCAAGGACAGTAGTCACAAGTTTACAGTTTTTGGTTTGGTTTTGTCTAGTTGGGTCCTAATTGTCGCCCTAATTAGTCATCCTCATTGTATTTTTCGCCTTGCTATAAATTTTGCTTCCACCTCCTGGATGCCTACGTCGCTAGATGACTTTCACGCGTAGGCGTTTGTGGTAAACCTTACTTGCAACAATAACGTGACATATGACTACTCTGGAAGGTGAACGCAAATTCTTCACCGCGACTTGTTGCTTTACAAGACTACACATGCCATTGCACGCATTTTTCATATGTCTGGTTAAAAAAAGCCACTTTTTAACCCGGTATTCGCTCTCTTCATCTCGTGAAACTTATATTTTTTCTCAACATTGGTGGCACCATACCTTTATGGGTTAGTAGAGCGTATAATGGCGCATTGGCTTCAACATGTTGGTTAATTTTCATCAAGTAAACACTATCGCCGACAATGTTAATACTCATCGTCGTACATGGCGGTAAAAATTCTTGTATTTCGGAACGTCGCGGTACCAGCGAACGAATTCAACTGACTTGGCAGGCAGTAGTAATTCTTAAACATCGCCGCAAAGTACCACATTAGAGGACAAAGTAAGGCTCCAGCCAGTGATTGTCGACATTAAAATGTCATTGGAAGTAGCAAGCGGTATCTTTCCGTTAACATTGAAGAGCCATAAAATAGTAGCCAGATTTAGTAGGGTTATAAAAGCTTCTAGTTATTTTCTTTTATGAGAGCTAAAAGGAAATTGCCAAAACGTGAAAAATTTCGATTCCTGGTACCTTGAAACGCAGAGAAGTGAAAAGCTTGAGATTTTTAATTTGAACATAGCATGTACTAGATCACACGAAAATGCATCTCTGGACCGCAACAATCGTATGTCACACATCTGTAGCAGCAGCGACATTACATGCTTCGGAAATGGAATAACAACCTTAATAACGTCCGATTAAGCATGGTCATAACTAGAAACAAGCTTCTGACACCGCTCAGACAAGGCGACAACGAAATATTGATTGAAGAACAACCTTGGGTAATGTTCAGACTACCGACGTAACAGCCATATAGCGCGCTTTGACGTAAAAAAAAACGACGTGTCACGCAGCTCGGTTGGCTTAGACATGAAATGACGTCATCTTTTAAAGTTATTACGACAGTTGCGGCAACAGTCTTAACCTGGCCTTACTCCTCTTTAAATTTGTAAAACAGAAATAATAGCGGAATATAATGCATTCCGGAATTACAGCTTAAAATATGCGTAAATAATACTTGTTTAGCTTTATTTTTATCCTTCACCTACTTTTCTTAATATTTGTAGAAACAGCCCAGTATTTTGTTCATTGCGATCTGCTATTAAAGTGTCAATCCGACAAAAAAAAAACGAGTTAAAAATTACTTTTATTTTCGAAGTTAGACAAAACTATGCAATATGTTCCAACATTGGAGTTATCTTGTGCGAGTTCGCTGAAATTTTGCAAACTCGAAAACACGCGATTTTCATTGATGCACCCGATGGCCCCTTTTTACCGATTTTTATTTTTCGACTACATCGACAAAACAGAATATTGAAATAAAATGAGCAGGCAGCAACTTTTTAGCAGCCTACGGAGGCTGCTAAGAAGTGAAGACAAATACACCGCTTAGCCTTTAGTCTAATGTGTGAAGAAAATCTCTTGAAAATTGCTGTTTTTGAACAGCATTGCTCTTGCTACTAATCTAGGGAAGTATTATCTAAAAAATATAAGTACGACAAAGTAAATATTAGAGAATCTAGCAGCAAGATTTTCAAATATTGAGCAAAATATTTAGAAGATTGATAAAATTTTCTCCTTGGTTTAACGGGTCACAAAATTTGCCACACAGCCAAAGTGCCAAGTATCTGTGTGAAATCGGTTTCTGTAGTTTTTTGACAAACCAACGGGATTTGTTCACACTAACCTAATATCAAGTCCGAGCTAAAAATAGACCTTTCTATCCGAAAATTTTTGTCAAAGAAAAAATGGTCCTGGCACGAATTAGGCTGTGCTTATCTGAACCCAACCTACTACTTGCTCAATATCTGTGTTCTGCGCAGTGGCGCGTAATACACCCGCCTTGAAGCTGTGTCTCCAACAGGAACGAGACGACAACGTGTTCATCGCTTCGCGTACAATAGCCGAGCCTTGCTTCCACGGCGAAAAAGATGCCCCGCATTCGGGTGGGAGGTCCTAAAGTTGCTGCAAGCCATTCAGTAGCTTCATACCGACTTGTATGCCACGCGCTTAACAATCTAATTTGGTCCAAAGCCATTAGCGTGTGTAATTCCGCACAGCACACAAAAACCGAAAGTTGAAAGGTGTGGCTTAGCTACGCAAAATAAAATTTATAGGCTGATTATATTGACGACAACACGCCTTTCGCCTTGTTTGTGTATGTTCTGTTACCAACTCCTGGTCGCGCCCATATATCTTCTTCGTATGTTCTAAGCGAAACGTATGTCTGTTCCGCCTTTTCCACGCTACATTGACAAACATTTTCTGGGAGAAATGGTGTTTCGTTGCCCTCGGTTTCTTTTACTGTTCTGGTTTACTCTAAAATGTTTTTGATTTGTGTCGATGTTTTTAGTAACCAGAGCACTGCAGAAGAATACGGCCAGAAATAACTCCCCGGCCTTCGATTCACCGACGTTCGTCTCAGCGCGTGATTTTGTTGACGGCTTTTACGCTGCTTTTTGTATTCTTTATCTTTACTACGGAGCAGAATCTCGCTCCAATAAACATTCATTTCTAACACAATTTTACATTCCTCTTGACTTCGACAAGTAGAAAATGCTGCCAGAATATAAAGCGCTGACTACATAAGTGGAGTTTGAGACATCGAACGTCTGGCAGCCCCGTTTTGTGAACATTGCTATATTTTCGCATCTGACTTGCCTTTGTCTCACTTGCTCGCACTTGCCACTTGCTTTAGGTTGACATGAGTGTTTGGCGGATATACAATACCTTCAGGGGATTTTGGATTGTACTTGTGCTCTTGTAGAGAGTTCATTTCAATCGATTAAGCAAACATTTTTACATTTACACAAAAACTAAGCGTGGCAAGAAAATGGCAGTTGGCCACCTCTTGACTAGCCTCGCCATACCTTCATGCCCGAGACGGTGGCAAAGCTTAATTGGCATAAATATCACCTAAGGACATTGTACAAGGAAGAATAACAATGCACAACCATTAAATAGAAAGCACAAGTTGAAGGTACGTAGCAGTACAGTTTTAAGCAAGAAATAGAGCATAAAATTAAAGAATGAAACAAACGATGCACGAATGGCGCGAGAAGACACTATGTTCATATTAATAAAAACATTGTAATATGAAACTTTAGAACGATGTATCTCAGCAAAGAATACCCAACATTTCTTCGGCACAGGGCCAACGCTAACACATTTGTTTGTTGCATGTCTTAAGGCAACTTGTTTCTTGTAAATGCCAATCGCGTGTAAAACTTATCATTATAATTTGCTGGTGTGCTGACCTTCAAAATGACAAAATAATTCAAACATGAGTGAAAAAATGAACGATACAAAGTTACCTTGAAATACGATGCTTAAAGAAATTTTCGCCGTGAAGTTATGCCTACAACTACACAAAGTTTCATTGTTACATCAGTGACGTGGGCATCCCAAAACATTGTAGCTGTAAATGTAAATTTTCAAACAGTCACCATACTAAATGGTACACACATGAAACATAGCTGATAAGAAGTAGTAAACTTTTATGTTAGAGCAGACGATTGGGTCTTTTGTTTTTACTATAATTATAAATGGTTGAAAAGAAGACCACTTGTCTAAAGTTTGTATCTCGCGATTTGTAACATTCAGTAAGTTGGGTTATATCGGGAGGCAAAATCATAATGCGGCTGTCATCAGTATATATTATTTATTGTGCCTCGCTACTAATTTTAAAATCTTCACTTATAAATATGGTAAGCAAAAAGTGGCACCACAACGTTACCCTGTGGAACTCTAAGTATGAAATTTAAGACATCTGAAGAACAGTGAATTATTTCAACATGCCGTTTTGGGAGCCTAAGTTGTCCCTAATAAGGTTTAGGTCAGGATTACGTAGGCCATGGTGTTCCAGTTTTGTTAATATGGATTGTCATTTTGGGAAACGAAAGCCTTGCTGAAATCAATAAATGATGCCACTTGTGATTTTATGTCCTTCAAAATATTTAAGATTTTACATTCGTTTTTGTCAAGCAAGGCATTTCAGTCTACCTGCTTTTTCTGAACCCATATTGGCATTCATTTATTGCTGAGTGTTTCATAAAAAAATGAATATGTTACGACTATAATGAAGAACAAGTTCTAGTCCTTTGGAGCAAAGGAAAGCACTTATATAGGTCGGTAATAACGATGGTTTTTGTCGCCCTTTTGTAAGTCAAGGCCAGTCTTGCCAGCTGCATATCGGCGGGAAGGTGCCTGTGGCGAGCGCATTGTTAAATGTACAGGTTAGGCAAAACGCAGTTCTATTCAATACATATTTTACAACGCGACTTTATATGTAGGGATCCAAAGCAGTTTGTATTCCTTAAACCCAGAAAAATATGAAAAACTTCTGCCTCGTATCTTTGTTCAAAGAAACGTGATTCCGCTAATTTATCTCGCCAAAAATAAAGTTATCCTAAATGTAGGTACCTACAGCTCCTTCCGAAAAAGCTTGTTTAATGCTGTAGGCAATGGTAAACATTCTAATTCGTTTCCATTGCCGCAAATGTTTTCTCGAAGTTTAACCTCAGAAAAAGCTATTGTCAGAAGTCCATATGGCCGCTTACATTCCAGAGAAGACAACTTTCTTAAGGTAGTCAGGTCTTTATCACTTCAAGTACATACCTTTCAGGACAACCCCCCCTCTCCGGCACGCCTCATGAAAGCAGTGCTTGGCGACTTTTTGTTTTTCATTGCAATAATATGCCCGTTGGCAAAAATAATATGTGAGAGTATAAGTTAACTCCCGTTTCGCGAAGAAATGCAAGGAGGGAGCGGTGGTGGCCGCCCCATATCCACCGATGAAAGTCAGGTGGTCAGCCAGGGTGGAGGGCATATGCCTCGAAGGTGTCGTGTTCTGGCCGCTTCCAATGAAGGGCACGTCCGCAGCAAATGTTGATAAACGTCCATAGTTTCTTCGCTAATGTGATCACCGATACTGACTCCTGGGAAAAACATCTACAAGGGCTTCGATTCGTCTTTGCAGGACTCGGAGTGCACACTTAAAGCGTAGGGCTGGGCGTCCATCAAAATTTCTAATCTGATTAACCGCCTTCCTTTAATCGGTTAATTCATCGATTAATCGAATGTGTTCATTCAGGTGAATCAGGCTTAAGAGACACAGAATGTTCAGTTTTTCTTTATGGTTGTTTTCGTTTTCACGTTGTCGATGCTAGTTTGTACAAATCGTTTTAGACAATCAGTGATAATTCACCCAGTTGCGGAGACAAAGACGCTTGTTAACATTTTCAGGCAGACGAAAGTTTCTTTGCTTGTTGACAGTCATCCCGGCTGTGCTGGACACACGCTCGCATGGCGTTGAAGTTACCCGAACACAGCAGCATTTTTACACCGAAAGGAGAATGACACCAGCAGCTGAGCGCAACCATGAAAGCGCATGCGCGGAAGGCATCAAAGGCAGCTCTGTTCCCGGGAGGTCCATGATAATTGACGAGGCGCAAAAGCACGTGACACGAAAAAGTTCAAAGGCGCCCATCTACATCGCATAGCGACGTCTCGACACATGCGAGTCCCCACTAGCGAGTGGTGTTGTCCGCAAGCGCATCGCCCAGCTTTCTCGCTGTGAGACGGAGATCACCGCTGGCGGTCTTTTTGGGAAATCATCTTGGGACGCAGGGTTCGTTGGCCAGCGTACAATGGTGCTGTGCAATCTACTCTTTGAGAGCGTAAATTCTTCAAGCAGCCGCCGCCGATCACTTCCGCTGTGAGGGTTCCCCGATGCGGAAGCAGGTTGTTTCGGTTAAACGAGCCCCCAAACAGCATTTTTTTTCATAGCTGCGTGGCGTGAACAACACGGCGGTCCCCCTTCGCCTGTGGAACTGACAGTGACAATCTGAGCAAAGGCAAGGCGGTAGTTGAGGGTGGCGGCCGCTTTTGGAAAGGAGAAGGCTGGTACGTCGGATGTAAAAAACGGAAAAAAAACGCCGAGTCGCAACCAGGGTTGGAGACAGCAGGCCTTTCTCTCGTGGCGCCCTACACTTGAACTGATTAACGGTTTAAAAAAATTATTCGCTACTAAAGCACTAAGCGATTAATCGGAACGTTAATCGACCAATCACCCACCCATATTAAAAAGTAATCCCACAAAACCTTAAGTGGTCTGGCACCTTTTTTTTTCTCAGGCACTACATCGGCGAATACAAAATACCACCAAAGTAAAGAAGTACACAACTTGAGCCAACAAACGACGAATGACGAAGACGTCGGCGCAGTCATACCTGATGTCGACGAGGAGTTACCAAACGGAAATACGAACCTAAGTGAGGGCGGCGAAACCACTCACAAATGTGGTTAAAAAAGACGGAACAACCTAATTCTTTGGGTTCACTCGCAAGAGAAGTCTTTATAATCTTAAAAAAACCTCCGGCCAATGCCCATACCTGGTGTGTTCAGATAAGGACGCCCAAAGTGGTTCTATGACGATTTTTTGTTCAAGATGATACTTTATTTTATACAAGGCTGTACCCTCACTATGGACCTCACATTATGACAGTTAAAACACTATCCTCGGTATTCAATGGCGTGGAATGTATGCAGGTGACCAAGTGTGCGCCGCCGTATCTGTGGCCAAGCGTCTGTTGCTAGGCGACGTTGCGCGCATGGCCCGCAGATCAGGCACCCCTCTTCTCCTCCATGCAACCATGAGAGTGCGCCCATGGCCTCCGCGATTTGCTGCCGGCGGCGCGCCGCCGGTAGCCGATCGCGAAGGCCACGGTGCGCCGTCACTCGTTACGTCGGGCTACGCGGGATGGCGGCACTTGTCCGTGCTAAGCACGACTGTGAAACACATGACTGTGTTTCGCGCTACGAACTCTTCGCCAAACACAAAGTATTGCGTTGAGTTCACTGTGAGTGCGATTAGTAACATCTCTGTTGGCCCCACAGTTTAGAATCGAATTGGAACGGAGCAGGTGACGCACGCAGGTGTCTTCTTTTTCTTCGGCGTGTGCCGCAGTGGCCCAGGCTGCGCCGTGTTCGTGGCGCATCGGCCATGTCTGTGGCCGTTTCCAGTGTTACCAAGCGAAGAAATTGACCCCTAAACTTTTCAACGAATACCGTCTATACATGTGTGGGTAAAAAATTCCACACGCGAGTAGGCGCAATATGCTTCCCATCGGTCATGGTGAAGCAAATTTGGTGACATATAAAACAAGGCGGCAAATTTTTTATTTGCGTATTATCTCATGGTCGCAGCTATGTCCCTCCCTTTTCGTTGTCGTTGTTGCGCCGTCCACACCCCCAGCGCTCATCTATGCCACGCCATACTCCAAACTGCTGGCCTGACTAAACTAGAAAGGAACGATACCTTCATCAAGCTTCGAGCTTCACAGAACCTTCTTGCCATCGACACATACCGCCCCACTGCTGTACAAAATATCATTTCAATGCAAGAAGTCCTCACCAACGGCAAGTGCCATGGAGTTCGATTTTACGCAGCAAATGACCCCTCCAATGCTCGTGGGGTAATTCATGGTATCTTCACTGACGTTCCAGACGAAACCCTGCGCGAAGAGCTTCACATTACAGGCCGCAAGATATTAGCTGCCCAGAGACTAGGGAAGACTAATACCATATTAATCACAGTTGAAGGCCGTAACTTTCCCCGACATGCTACATTTTTTCCGGCGTTTACAGCATCTTCCCGCAACACCCCAGAGCAAACAATGTCACCACTGCCACGCAATAGGACATCGCGCCGATCTTTGCCCAAACAAAAATGAGTACGTACGATGTGCGAACTGCGGCAAGCAGTTTCCCCCAAATGTAGACCCCGCAACGACCCCCCATGAATGCGAGGCTCACTGCGTAAACTGCAATGAAGAGCACCAGTCTTCATCCGCAAAGTGTCAAGCACGTATCGACGCTACGACAGCTCTCCGCGCCCGCTTCGATGCCACACAGCGACGTCGCCAAGAACCCCCACCGCAACGGACGATGCACAAGCATGGCCACTGCTCCCCATAGGTCGGCGTACTCACTCGTGAGTACACTCATTTGTACTCATTTGTATTCAAACTCACGAGTGAGTACGATGATGAGTGATCACACACCCAGAAAAAAACAGTGAGTATGATGACGAGTGAGTACAGGGGTAAGTCCACTACTCATGAGTACAGTACTCATGAGTACACTACTCATGAGTATGAGTACTCATGAGTACAGTATTCATGAGTATGAGTACTCATGAGTTTGAGTACTAATGAGTATGAGTACTCATGAGTACACAGTACTCGTGAGTGCACAGTACTCATGAATACACAGTACTCATGAGTACACTGTACTCATGAGTATACAGTGCTCATGAGTATACAGTACTCATGAGTAGACAGCACTCACGAGTACAATACTCATGAATACTGTGTACTCATGAGTACTGTGTATTCATGAGTATATGCACTCCTGAGTACAGTAGTGCAAAGAAGTTTTATCACGAGCTCGAGTCCGGACGCGCGTGTACGAGTCGCAAACATTTAGCGGTGCCGCTGTGCAGCGGTGCCGCTGTGCCTTAACTGTCAAGGATGGTAAAATTAGACAACGAAAACTGCACCTCCCTCCTTTCACGGTTCCTGTTTGGCGCTGTAAGCGTTTTTCGGCGGTCGCTCGCAAAGGGGTCACGGTGAAGAGGGAAAAAGGAGGGGGTGAGGGCCCGGCGGGAAATGCGGCCGGACTTGTTGACTGCCGCAGTTATTTTTGTTGACGTGGCCTGTGAACGCGTGGCGGCTTCATTGCGCTTGCTCCCTTCCAATTGTTTTAGGGGAGAGGCGGTGGAGGCTGCTAACAACGCACGAACTAGGCGTACTGAAGTCCCTCTTTTTCGGTCTTCAGAAGTTTCCGTAGACGCATGTCACGCTGTGTAGTCGTTTCGTGAGCCGAACCGCTCATTTCAACAGTCGCAGTTAATTTACGTAACTCGTGTCAAACCGACTGCGTGGTTTGTAACGTTCGCTGTGCTTATTCAAGCGACAGTGTGGCTGATGTACGTGCGCCCATATGGTTTTATTAAGTTCCCGTTTTGAAACATTTTGCTCAGGTTCGCTAGTAATATGGTCTCGTGTAGTGCCATTTACAAGTGAGCATATAGCCCCACCCTGCACTACGGCGTGCAGGCGCGGCGGTGGAATTTGCCCCAGCAATGGAAATAAAATATCCGAGTACACCTAAGCACGTTTGTGAGTTGTGAATCGGACATCATAATACCCAGTTCAACGCGTGCGGCGCCTTGTTTACCCTCGCATATTTTGTCGAAGAGCTCTATCATCTTGCCCCTGGAGGAGCATTTTGCTTTCGAATGGCTTTACTTTCGAGTGGCAACCCGATTCGCCGCTTCTCGTTTATGCCACCGTGTTATGAGGGCGCTGACGATGATGGTGAATTTCGGTGGTTGTTATTCTCCTACCTTAACTACTGTTTACAGCCGGGGCGACCCCCCCCCCCTCGCTAGCAACTATACCGCTGAGTTTAAGCTCGCACTGTGAGAGGCCTCGTGAAGGAATTGTTTTGAATTGATGAACGCCAACGCCAGACGCCGGGATTGTCGCTTAAGCTCGCATCTTGGAACGTCTCATAAAACATGTGGATTGCACATAACGACGTCACCGCACTTTTTGATCGATCGCTGTCAGCTTCATCCGCGTTGCTCGAGATAAGAGCTGCATATTTCCACTGTGCAACCAACCCACCAACACGGCAATACAGTGACGTCAGTGCAAGCTATCACGCCTCCGAAAAACGCGCCTACAAACTTTGTTCTCGAGTACACAAAGCACGGCAGAGCAGTTCTACGCTGCAGTAACGGCTGCCAAGTACCGGCAGCAACTGGGTGCCCTGCTGCGGCCCTCGACGGCGACCGATACCCTCTCCATGCCCCCCCCCCCCCCCCCCCCGAACACACACACACACACACACACTGTTGGGACTGGGCCATTCTAGCTCAGTCACCACTGTTTGATTCACTTCACTTTATTTCCTTAAAGACCCCAGAGGGGGGTGTTACATAAGGGGCACGTTGTACAACATAGATACAGAAGCCACAGTCCGCCATCGACGCGGCGCAGAGGAGAGCGATGAAGTTGTCGAGCCGACGGTGATTTTAAGCTGCATTCATATACAATATATGCAAAGGTAGCAAGAGCGTTACATGGCTCGCACAAAGGCACTTCTCAACTCAGTGCCTCCGATGAAATGCCGCAGCACAGCCGCTGCTTCAGGGCTGGTTTTATACCCCCGGGGTTCCGCCGCAGCCGCGTGCAGTTCGAATCTTTCCAATCAGGACTGTCAGTGGCCGCAGTGAATCCGGCGAATGCAGGCGAAGTGATTGCGTCAGCCGAGTCACGAATGGGAAAGGGGAGGCGACTGAGCGGCGCCGTCTCCAGAGTCTACTCGTCGCTGCGTGTCTTTTGCGGGCCGATCGTCCCAAGCATGATTTGGTGCGGCCGTCTCGATGGGAAAAGGAGAGTAGACTCGCTGGCGCTGTGTGCCGCCAGTTGCGGCACGTCTGCCGCGGGCTGGCTGACCGAGGCGCGAATCAGGCCCACCGTCGGCGCGTCGCCAGGTGCAGCAAATTTGTGTCGGGCGCTCTGGTTAACCGCACACACACGCATAGAAAAATTAGTGAGCAAGATCAGACCCGTGTGGGTTTTGGCCTAGCTGTTAACGCAAATAGACACAACGACGCGTAGCGCCTGTCTTGTCCCTTTTTCACGGCGGGACCTCCCTCTTTGGCTTTTCGCGCGCTAGCCGGTTTTCGTCTTTCTATTTATCTCTTACTCTGCGGGCTGGCGGCAGTTGCGAGGAGTACGGTTGCGCAATGTTCGCAGAATTCGGAACAGCGGCGGCAGCGTCTCTTTCCAGATGGTTTTAAAGACGAGAGTCTTTCTTTGACCACTTGAGCGCGACAATGTTGGCCTGTCAGTCTGTCTGTGTGTGTCTGCATATAAAGATAATTCATTATTGCAACTTAATATCACGCCCCGCTGTACACATGGGAGCTACTGGGGTCGCCGTTAAGTAGCTTCATGTACATAATGTGCCCTCCCTACAACTGGCCAACTGCCCCGCGATTCAGCCCGCGATTCAAAACGCGAGTGCGTACGTCCCGTTTCGCTCTCTCCCGTGTACGTGCCTTGGCGCTGTGGGAAGCCCTACGACAATGCACCGTGTAAGACGTTTTCTTCTCGGGCTCCTCTGTCCTGATGCATATGTAATCTCAGTATTTCTAATTAGTTAAACATTTTATTTTTTTATGTTTAGCCTTTAATTCGAGCCACGACCTAGCTAAGATGTTGCAGTCGACAGGATTATGATTTAAGGCCGAGCGGAGGACGAACGGACGAACAACCTGGACGGACCGCACCACGACTACAAGAGTGCAGCACGCAGACATGGGGTACCGACGCACTCCACGCCAGCGGTGGTCGACACAGTGCTGACTTCAGCGGAACGCTACGTCCTATGCTCTACGAAGAAACAGCAGTTCGTGAGCGCACTACGATTACGAGGGCTACCCTGCTCTGGCCGTAAGGACGACATCATCTTGCGTCTTCTAGAGGACAACGAAGAACGTCGCCATCTCTCCAAACGAACGAATGTGCCAACGCTACTTCAGGCTGCCTCCGACAACAAACGGCAGAGGACCCTGCAAGCGGCGCTGTTTGAGAGCAGAAGGCTGCGCGATGAACGAGAAAGTTTTCTGAGACAACTGGCGAGAGTCGGCCTCACGTTTTCCACGGTGCCTCGACTGCACGAGATCCGGGCACAGGCAGAATGCACGATGGCACGCACATGAACGAGACGACGCATGCAAAATTGTGATTGCGTGCTCACTGGACCTTTCCCAGGTAATGGCCACGATTACGGAAACGCATCGAAGGTCAGTGCATTTCTGGCGAGATCACGAACACACGTTGCTCTGCTACATCGCCCACGAGCTACATCGCCCACGCGCAGGTCATTCCAGCAACGAGCAACGAGACGCGCAACGTTCCTGGCACCTGCTCTTCCGGTACAGACGTACACGAACGGAACGCTGAGAGCACGGAACGCAACGGAGCCGGTACGTACATTTTCCGCACGTGCTGTCCCGGCGCGGGTCCACGCAACCAACGACATCGCATCCGGATTGGTGGATAGGGCCACGACATGCGAGCAAGACGCACGGCGCCCGAAATGCACCATACGTGGCGAACGACCGCACCCCAATTATAGGGGAGTTTCCTAGATAAAACGAGACGCACAGCGCACGAAACGCACCAGAAGTGACGAACGACATCCAACTTGAACCAGTGGAGCTGACCACGGAGAACGAAATGCACAACGCACGGAACGCCACCAAGCCAGCACACACGGAGGAAACTGCTCTTCGCGACATCCTCCGCTCCCACTGCAGGTGCTATCCGGACTTGGCCAGCGAATGTTACAACCGCATAAATCACGTGGCCACAAGCAACAAAGACCCAGCGCACGCGGTTCAACCCTACCGGAAAGTACGAGCTCTCCGACACCCGCTGCTCCCTCCAGAGTCCAGCGGACGAACGACATGACACTCGTGCAAGTAGGTCCGTCAACGAGCAATGACACGGCCAGCGCATGCGGCATGTCCGAAGCCAGAATTAACAAGATCACCGGCACCCGCGCTCCGATCGAGACTCACACGACAAACACCATTTCGTACAAGAGGACGCAACCGCGAGCAAGCGGACTCGCGATAAACGGAGCCTGCTTGTATGGGCAAGATAGCGATTATAGCATTCTCGAAACAACGGGCAAAAGACGAGGTTTTGAGCGATGACACGGACGCGGCAAGAACAGCAACGAATGAACCCGATCCAGACGAAGCATCGAATGCCATGACGATGAAGTCACGCTTGCGACGCCGAGGGAATGTGGGACCGAACGGACGGCACGAACTACGCCCGCTTCCCCACCACAACGGTTTCACTTCCGAACAACCACGGCGACTCCGAGCACGGAGCCGCAACGACTTTGACCGATCAGCCATGCGACCCTACGAAAACGCCCCACTACCACACACTAAACGAAAAGCCAAACGGCTCCCGCACCATACACAACGCACGCGTCAATTCAAGCAACGTCCTCAACGCGCCGAACTATACCATGCCTACACAGCGCAGCTCGCCACCGGGCAAACCAGACGTCTACGCCCCCACATGCATCAAGCACGTGACGAGCTACACGAACACAATCGCCGACGGAAGCGGCGCAACCAACGCAACGCCGTAAACACTGTCAAGTTCAGGTCTGACGTAGTGAATCCCATGGCACACACACTATTAAATCAAGCAGATTTGAAATTCACCGAAACTCAACGAGACGAACATCCTCTTAACGAAGTTTCTAGTATCTGGAACAACAAAAAACAAACGCCAGCATCGAGCATCTGTGAACAAGCGGACAGTGATCTGGATACGAACAGACGTCAGTCTACACGAACGCTTCATTGTGCCTGGGGGCAGGCGCATTTCGGATTCAGAGCATGATTAGGATACGTATCAGCGCGCCCGGAAACGAAAACGGACGACAAAAGCTGCCACCCGAAGACCGCAGAAAACCGCAGCTTACGGCCACGGCCGCACCGCACCGACAAGCCGAGCTCCCCTGAGCCCGACCCGGCCTGAGAACAAGACGAGACGCCAGGAGCAACGCGAGTGCTTACGTTCTGTTTCGCTTTCTCAACAGTGTACTTGCCTTCGCACAGTAAGTCGCCCAACGACATTGCACCGCGTCAGATGTTTTCTTCCTCTGTCCTGATATATATGTAAACTGTGTTTTTCTAATCCATAAAACAATGTATTTTTTCTACTCAGTCTTCATTCGAGCTACGACCTAGCTAACAGTGCAGATAAGTTGATTATTCGTGAGTAATACAAATTGAGTACTCATGAGTACTGATTGAGTACTCATGAGTGCAGAATGAGTAGTACTCATGAGTGCAGAATGACTAGTACTCGTGAGTGCAGAATGAGTAGTACTCATGAGTAGTACTCATGAGCAGTAGTACTCATTGAGTACTCAAGAGTACAGAGTGAGCACTCATGAGTACAGAATCAGTACTCATGAGTACAGATTGAGTACGAAGACTCGTGAGGACAAATGAGTTTGAGTACAAGTGAGTACGATTACAAATGAGTATTTGATGAGTGAGTACGAGTGATTTTGTGAACAGACGAACTTTTTGAGTCTGAGTTTGATTGAGTACAGCGTAAATAAAAAAATGTGATTGAGTTTGAGTGAGTTCTTTCTGTTTTGCCGACCTATGCTGCTCCCTACAAGTAACCGCTTTGACCTTCTGTCCCGGTCACACGAACGGAGGCAAGAGCCGGGATCATTCAAAACACCGGAGCCGTAGCCTTCACCGCCGTCCGGGCACATCGAACATCCACAAACGAAGAGGCATGGGCAGAACAAGGTTCGCATCGAGGCCACCCAACCGGCTCGCTCCACTGTCCAAGCGACGTCGCCTTCCCAGCCCCATCAAGATCCGCTACAAGACAAGCAAGATCCGCCACAGGTGAGCGGCCCAGCTAACCCCCCCCCCCACTCCTCCCGCAATTAATAAACCCCCGATCCTCAAGATACCCACTTTAAACCCAATATACACAAACACAATACAAAATTTGCAACCACCATCCCCCTCAGCAATAGCACAGAAGGTGCACGAGTTCATTCAACAGTCGCTCCCAGGGCTGTTACAGTGAATACTGGCCTCCCTTATTCAACAAGCTCTCGCCCCTCTCGAGAACATGCTACAACAGTTAACAGCGCGCCTCCAAGTCGTAGAGAGGAGCTCCTTCCCCGCAAGCGCCATACCCCTACCACCGCAGAGCCAACGAACGCAGAACAGTCTAGGATGCGCCACCAATCACCTCCAACCCCTCAATCACTCACAATATGGCAATGGAACTGTAGAGGTCTCCGTCGAAAACGCAATGCCTTACTTCAACACATGCTCATCACCAACAACAAACCGGATATTATTAACTTGCAAAAAACTAACGGAGACTTTTCCCTCCCGGGATATGATCGCTATGTTCAGCCAAGCATTATCCCAAATAGGAAAGGGACGCAGCCGCTATCCAGCCCGCAAACCATGACAATTATCTAAGTAGACAAGACGCTCCCCACCGTCCAGCTGGATACGACGCATCTTAATACTTCTGAAAAACAGTACGTAGCTACTACTACGATGGTTGACGGTAATAACATCACTATTGTAAACTGCTATTGGCCGCCCAAACAAACAACGGCCACGCTGCCCACCTTCCATACGATGTATAATGCAGCTCGTAGCTCAGACACGCTCCTATTGCTTGGGGATTTCAACTCTCCCCACCCCACCTGGGGCTACACTCGAACGTCCCCTTTAGGGCGTAAATTGGACGAATTTACCAGCCTCTATCAATTCACCCTTATAAATGACATCACATCTCCCACGAGGCTTGGCTCCAATCAGGAGGCCGACACAAATCCCGATCTTACCTGGATTCGAGGTCCGTTAATCGCCGCCTGGGACAACACCGAAGAAACTCTAGGGAGCGACCACAACATTATCCAAATAAGTGTCCCTCTCACTCGGTCATCAAAACCAAACGGTTCAAACAGGCCCACAACAAGTATAACAAAGTGGCCGATTGTCCGTAAACGCCTGCAAGAAATTGACACAAGCGGCATTCCCCTTGCTGAATGGAGCGACGTCATCTTGACAGTCGTGCGTAAACACACCAAAAGAATAGCCCGCACCGAATCCAATCCCTACATTGACCAGCACCTCCTAACCCTCTGGAGAAAGCGTCGTGCTATTGTCAAACGCTGGAAACGTGACAAGCATAACGGCGTGCTCAAAGAACGCCTTTACCGCCTCAATCAGGAAGCCCAAGAGTATGCCGACAAGTTACCCAAACATAATTGGATTCAAGTGTGCGAAGGGCTCAACGGCAAGCTTCATATGGCAAGGGTCTGGCAACTGTTCCGCACACTACTGGGACAACAAAAACCAAAATACACCGTCCAACCGCTTCACTTAGCGATGGGAGGCACACCACATGATATCACAGAACAGATCCGTAACGCACTGTACCCCCCTTGTAGTACCACACGCATCGACATCATTTACACAGAAACGGCCCCAGAAGATGAGGATGAAGGAATCAACTCGGCCTTTTCTTCCGGAGAACTAAACATGGCACTGCATCAACTCACTCGCAACACGGCCCCGGGACCCGATAAAATTACATACGGAAAGATCCGCAACCTGCCTGACGAGAAACTTGCAGAACTTCTCGACCATATCAATCGGGCTTGGAGATCAGGAAACCTACCCCCCGAAAGGAAAGAAACTCATGTTACCCTCATTCCAAAATCAGGAAAACCACCCAACACACCCGCCAACCTCCGCCCTATTTCCATGACATCGTGTGTTGGAAAACTAATGGAGAAGATGGTGCTCGCTAGACTGGAATGGCACCTCGAAAACAACGGCCACCTGCCAGCCAAAATGGTGGTATTTCGAAAGCATGTGAGCACACAGGACATTGCCAAGCACATCCATGAGGACCTATACGCACAGCCAAGTGCAGCCCAATTACGCACCATCGTAGGAGTAGATATAAAAAAAGCGTTTGACAATGTGCTCCATGACGCAATACATCTCGGCCTCAAGGAAACTAGACCGGGTATCCGTATTTTCAATTACGTTAAAAATTTCTAACAGACCGAACCATCTGCATCTTGGGACCCGATGGGAAACCATCTCGGCCTACCCACTTCACAGAGGCACACCACAAGTGTCCATATTATCACCAACGCTCTTCAATCTAGTGATGAAAAATCTCCCCGACAAACTGAACGCTATCCCAAATATTCAACACGCCATATACGCTGACGACGTCACACTCTGGTGTACAAGGGGTAGCCCTGGAGAGCAGGAATACACGTTACAACAGGGTCTCGATATCATCAGCGGGCACGCCCATGACGTAGGACTCACCTGCTCAAACGAGAAATCAGAATATGTAGTTGTATTGGACAACATAACCAAGAAAAATAACCAATATCGCAACTTAATTAATCTGACAGTAAACAACTAGCCCATCCCTCGCCGTAGCCACATCAAGGTCCTGGGCTTCATCCTCCAACAAGACGCTAAAAGTACAGAACGGGTGAAATCCATCATTACTCAAATTAACCAAATTCACCAAATGCACCGCCGCGTGACGCGACACCATCAAGGCCTCCAAGAACACGAATTACGCAAAGTAGTTGAAGCCCTCGTGTTCTCACGCGTCATGTATGCATACCCTTTTCAGCGCCTTACCAAGACACAAGCCAACAAAATCAAAACAGCCATCAGAAAATGCATCCGCATAGAAATGGGAGTGCCTCTCTACGCTCCCACAGCATTAATTAACGACGCTGCCCTCCACAACACTCTTGAAGAAAAAGCCTCAGTTTATCATGAAGCTTAGCACCACCGACTAACTTCAATGCAAGGGCGGGAGATTCTTCGCGCCCTCAGGTATCCCACCGACCACCTCCCACCCATCACTCCCTCGCCGCCACCCTGGGAAAGCATACCAAGAATCACTGTGCTACCCATACCAAAACACATGAGTCAAGCCCCAGATCAAGAACGTAGAGCATCTCGCGCTCAACATCTGCCCGAACCAATCCATGACACCTACTACATGGACGCCCGTTTTGTGGACCATACAACGCCTACGGCATCGGGTGGCCCCTGCACAGCTCACGTACGGCATCACGTCAACGTCCCCTCGCCCACAGCTGCAGAGACTCAAGCCATCGCAGAAGCCATTACACTTCACCAGCATCGGACCGCCCACATTACAGTCCGCACGGACAGTCAGGGAGCACTTCGAAGCTTCGCCTCGAATGACATGCCATCCCCTTTTCACACTAGCCTGACAGCATACATGCACGGTCCATCCCCACCTACACGTTTTCCTCGAATGGATCCCTGGCCACCAAGGCATAGAGGGTAATGAACGAGCTCACGCACTGGCCCGCGACGCTCATTTCCCGGCCAGCCCTCAGCCGTGGCCTGAGGAATACAATCCAAAAGAGGATAGAGCAATGCACTATAAAAGGCGCCGCGAACATCTCGGCAACCTCCGCAAAGCAAGAATAGTACTTCCCTCCCCATCTAAATTCATGTCACGGAGACACGCTACATATATTAGACAGGCGCAGACATTGTCCCTCCCCTGTGATCTGTTCCTCCACTACATACAAAAGTCACCAGGCCGTCCGCTCTGTCAGGTATGCGGTGGCCAAGGAGGTTAAAAAAATTTTTTTAACCTCCTTGGCGGTGGCTATCCGGACAATGAACATACATATTGGGCGCTGTGTATGGGCGACCTCGTCTTCCACATTTCTTTCGACCAACCCCTTCCCCCCTGATATTTCCCACTCGTGGTCTAGCTGGGCCGCTCCCCCTGAAAACCTATGGGCAGCCCTGTGGTCCCTCTTGGCTGCCCACATTGAAACTCTTTGTGCACCTCTGCCAAGCCCACCACCGTCGGAGGACCGTGGAACACCCCCTTCCTCCGTGGACTGATAACTCCGTGGCTCGGACTTGAGCGGCCTAATAAAGTTTCATCTCTCTCTCTCGCCCACTGCGTATGCTCGGCTTGCTGAACGCCCGGTGGTGCCTTACCCTTCCATGGCTCCTGCAGCGACAGTGTTGCCGGTGTCTTCCTGGGCCAGCACGAGACGAGCACACTTCCCGTTTAAGGGCTCCTGGAGTGGCAGTGTTGCCGGTGTCTTCCTGGGACGGCGCGAGACGAGCACGCTTCACGCGCCTTTGACGTTTCATCGTCGTCGGCAGCGGCGTGCATCAGCGAGTCTCGGCGGGCCGTGATTACAAGCAGCCCACAACCATCCCGGGCACGTGCATCGGCCTCATCTTCAGCAACTTTAGGGTTCATTCACTACAACAGTCCCTGACTTTACATTTCACATACCATAAGGCAGTCATAATCAAAGCGGAACGCCAACCACAGCTCGACGTCACCTACGTTGAACATGATGATGATAATGCCTAAATAAAGACAAACTCATCGCACATACAACGTATCTCTCTCTCTAATGCCTCTCCACTCTAACCACACCACCCCCCTACCCCGCATTCAATAAATTACACCATCTCCCCGTAGGGGAACCTAGAGTAGTATGCGAAACAGCCATGGGGTCGACGCAATTTCCCATTTCGTAGTTCCGGTAAGTGAAAAGCGTGGTAGTTACCATGGAAACCAAACGTAAATATAACGGTAGCTACGTACCTCAACCTCACGGAAAAGACGAATATAAAAATCTGGGCAATAGAATCGACCACATGCCTGCTTCGCGTACTACTCAGGGTTCCCCTGCGGGAAGTTGGTGTAATTTTGAACATTGGTAATTTCTCTGAAATATTCGCGATTTTTTCGGCTAGATTCAGTAACATTAAATACTTTGTACTGGTGTTTTCTCGCCAATATTTCCTAATGCTAGTAGCAAGACAAACGTCGTTCACAACTGGCAGTTATGAATTGTTTTTAGATATTGACCCAGATATTGCGGATTTTAATGCGCCAAGATACACCTGTGCTATGAGGCGCGCCGTAGCAGATAGTTCCATGGGCGCTTTCGCTTTTCCCCTCCATTTGAAAAACAGCCACCTCGGCGGGCATCAAACCCGCGATTCTGCGCTTAGCAGCACAGTGCCTTAGCAACTAAGCCACCGCGCAGGGTCGTCGGCCTACAGGCTACGCTCTTTAGTTCTCTTGCATTGTTTACGAAGAGCTTCTAAACATTGTGTGCCCCACGCATTCCGGTCGAAAGGAACTTTTTAAGTGCTGCTATATTAGGAGAGCTAAAAAATAATAATATATCCAGAAAGGCTTTCGCTTTTTACATCAATACTAAACATTAGTTTTTTTTTTATTTTCGCAAAATTGGTGTAAACTGGCCTTGAATAACGATATCTTTTCGTATACTAAGCATGCATTGCCTTTTTAGTTTTTGCTTGAAAAAAGGAAATCATTATCAAACCTATATTATCTGTCGGACCGCCAGTTCAATAACGGTTCGCAATGAACAAAGACAGATATCTGGCTTTTTGTACAAACTTTCGCAACAAAATCCGTCAGATGTCAAGAAAACGTCTTCGCGTAGTCGCATTTTGCCACAGTTAACGTGTCATATGTGGAAGGCAAGAAATATGAGGTTGGCACCTAGTGTCAATGTTTTTTTTTTTTTCGAAATTCCAAGATAAGAAAATTTTCTATTCTATAAGGTTCTGCTAGGGCTATGACTGAGCTGTGTCAAATACCAATTGTTTACGTTTCTGAACATGCCTAATTGGACATTATTACAGATAGCCAATAGTGTCCTTTATAAGTCACACATTCCGGATTATAATTGTGTAGTTAAGGCTAACGGCTTACCGTCATTTGATATACTTTTTAGTTATGCAGTAATCGCTAGCAAATCGTCGTGAGATATGTCTCCTGTACGAATGACCGAACTCTCAATGTGAAACCTATACCTCATCGGCATATATACTTCGTTATAAGACGCCGAGGGTCCGTACCCATAACGGAATGGCTGCACGGCCGTATATATGCGTGCTATTTTGAATGAATTGCCCGAGGAAATGTACGGGTAAACAGCTGCGTGCTCCCACTGTAGCATTAGAGTGTTGCTGAAGTATGTATGTTTGTGTGGTGATCGCTTGGTTAACTCTTTGAATTTTGAGTGCTTTTTGGTGATAAGAAGTTGATATCATGGAAGCCGGCAGGACCCAAGAAAATGGAGCCGATGCGCTGGTGACCAAACCCAACACGAAGCGCATTTAGAAGGAAACTTCAAACCAGGCGCCCCCGTGCGAAAACAGCCCGAGTTTTTACTACTCCAGGACACTGGAGGGCAACCAGCCTAATACGCCGGCATTAACCTGTAGAATAGACCACGGGTTTTTTTGTGCTCCTACAAGTTCTAATGTTTTTTTTCCCTCGTGGTTTCCTAATGATGTAATTGTCTAGTTATGCACCATCCAGGTGATCTGTACACATCTCCCAGGAACAGTGACCCTTTAACCCGTGTTTCCACAGAACTTAGGACAGTAGTGCATAAAACTTTCCCTAAAGGGAGGTTATTGCGTTGAGGTGTTGTGGATGTTGTCGGGTGCATCTGGACTACCCAATGGCCAACACCTCATCTGGTCAGACGGCTGCATCGGCCTGGCCGAGGACGAAAAAGGCAATGAGGTAAAAGGAGTGCGCAGAAGACGACCGAGCCCGGCGGGGACAAAGATAGACTGTTGCGGTGCCTTGGTGTGTGTTCTGGGATCTCCCAATCAGTTGGCATTCCTGTCGCGCCTCTGAACACTTTCCTGGTGAGCCCGACTACAGCCCTCGTGCCTGCGGCCTCGCGGCGTAGACCCAAGGTGTAGAAGCTGAGAGTCCCCTGGGCGGACTCGGCCTAACGCCGGCCCAGCCGGGCTGACTGTGACGGCACCTCCCGGCACCCAGAGACGAGCACGTAGCCACACCAGAAAACATGTGCGCTCCGCAGCTTAGGCCCGCGTGGCCCCACCTCTCCAACACGTCGTCTTGCAGCGCCGCGCCCAGCCACCGGGCCCGAGCGACATCCGCGACTGGGCTGACGGGTGAGGTAGAGAGGGAGGAGGACACATCTTTGTATCGCAAAGGATGATGCCTCAGACATTTCTCTTTATGTATTGTCAAACACTCTCTCTATATCTACATTTGCGTTCACTGGTAAATTCCAAAAAGGAATCCAGAAAGGAAAGAAACTCTGAAAATACACCTCAAGGCGGACGGTAAAAAATACAAAACATTTCCGTGTCCCACTGAAGAACTAACAGTTTATAATGGGATTTTATACAACAGAAATTGGTGAGCAGTTCACATTCCATACTACTGGAAAGCAGCATTGACACGCCTCGTTCTCTTCTGGAATTTTGGTTAAAATAGTAAGCCTTATAACCAGACATGTTAAAAACATTAGCTTCAGAAATAAACCACGTTTGAGAGAACGTTATAACATCAAAGTGCGATTTAGAACGGCTAAAAAGTATTCAAAATATTTATATTTATTTTTTCCAGGCCCAAGATTGAAATGAACACAGTTGTAATGTTGCTGAAAGTTAAACACAATAAAGTCATAAATTTCTAATAAATCTGCTCGGTTATTGGTAACAGAAGCCGTGGCGAAAAAGATACAAAAAAAGGAAATAAAGCGGCGCAAACGCAGTAGGCAGAACTGAACTCTTCAAGATGTCTTTTGTTGTACACGACAATTATAGTATCGCCTGCAGCTCTTCTGATAAGAATCATATTGTTGCTGTGACAGGAAAAAACGATAGCCACTTTCCTCTGCCCATTTTTGCGAGCAACGAAGTAGGTCACGATTTTGTTTTGTCATGTTCTCTGTGATAGAAACAGAAGATTTTAACTAGCGCAAGACCTTCCTTTTTTTCCACGCGTCTCGAAGCGATTGGCGGTAGCAGCGAGCAATGATTCCGGCTTCGTCTCCCATTCTCGAGGGAAGCCTGTGAACATCGTTTACGTCATTTCCAGAAAGTGAAGGCAAATTTACTGTTGTCGCTACTTCATTAATTTGGTAATCTTCACTGCCGGATTTCGGAATTTCATGCACCTTAATGTTTTGTTTACGACTACGCCATTCGAGGTCATTCAGCGATGGCTTGATACTCTCAACATCGTCTTTAGCCCGACCTCTCTCGAGCACAGAGACGCGTTTTTTTTTAGATCATTGATTTCCTTTTCTTGAACTGCCTGCTTGTTGCGAATGTGATCCTACTTTTATGACATCTTTTCAATTGACGCCTTAACCTATTCAATCTGAGTGGGCAAGCAGGATAAGGCGTCAGGCCTACGCACAATCTCAGCCAGACTAGAACTGAGATCTGCGTCTGGGGCGGTTTTTCCGGCGCCTTTCGTTTTGGAGGCACGGCTATTCAGGCACCGCCACGACCTTCGTGCAGACTCCCCTTTGCTTTTAAAAGTCGCTTCTGAGCAACCCGAGCAGGTTCCCAGATGCATACTCGCAGTCTGAGCATTTCAGGAAGCGGCCGTCAGTTGGCAGGCACTGATCGCAGGTCGGACACATGTCTTCCTGGTTTACATAGTTAGATACAAAGATAGGCAAAACACGGGCACAAACACAGCACAGAGAATTGCACGGAAACAGGGCTATGGGGCAGCTGCCTGGACGGCAAAGATTACACTGCTTATGAGATTTTGAAAAGCACCAACCTCTAAGTTGAAGCAAGAATAATTAGGGGGGGGGGGCGGGGGGCGTCTATTTGCCACCGCCCCACCGCTGAAGTGCCGAGATCCCATTTTGGCCCCCAGAAGGAACTCAGCAAAAGCGCGACGATATGACGTCACAACGATTTCTTGAAGGCAGGGCTGCTGTTGTCTGCTAGTAGTCAGGAATTGCGGAGAAGACAATGCGAAAGCACGCTGATGAAAACGCTGAACAGTTCACACGGCTTTGGCAGGGCGGTCACAATCGAGCAGGTGGAAACAGCAAAGCAGAGAGGGGGTCACCAACCTGTAGGTTGAAGCAAGAATTATTTGGAAGGGGGGGGGAGGCGTCTATTCGCCACTGCCGCCACCGCCCACGTGCCGAGCTCTTATTTCGGCTACAAGGAGGAACACAGCAAAAGCGCGACGGGACGACGTCACAATGACGATTCCTTGAAGGAAGGGCAGCTGTTCTCCGCTGGTAGTCGGTAAGTTGAAGCAAGAATAATTAGGGGGGGGGGGGGCGTCTATTCGCATACGCCGCTACCACCCAAGGCCGACACCTATTGCGTTGTTTGCGATTTATTGGAAGCCACTCTGTTAAAAGGACGGTCCATCTGTGGTCCATCGTAGGCATTATGTGACCCACCCATACCCATTTACTTCACTTAATTTAAACGAAAATGTCCTCCAGTTTAGTCTGTTCTGTAATCTATGCGGCTGGCTTCTTTTCCCTTAGCGTGACCCCTAGCATTCGCCTTTCCATAGCGCGGTGTGTGGATCTAAGTTTCCTTTCAAGTAGTTTAGTGAGACCTCAATTTTCTGCCCCGTGCGTCATTACTGGAAGAACGTGCTGAATAACGACCAGCTTTTTGAGGGACAGAGGCAAAGAAAAAGTAAAATTTTAGTTTATGAGACGAATAAAAGATAGTAAGCACCTGTGGCCCTCCGCACAGGTGCAGCGCCTATTCCGGGACCCTATTGGGCAAGTCCGCCGCTCTCACCTGATGAGCTACAGCCCTTTGAGGCTCCAGCCTTGAGCAACTGAGCAGGGCTGCCTCCCATGCCTCTCTGGTAGGTTAGGGGTTGGAGAATAAGCCAGGGTTGCTCTGTTATGCCTACACCACGTGGAAGGTGGCGGACACTTTCCCACAGTGAAGACACCGCTCATCTCTTTTAGGGTCGAAATGCTTTGCTACTGCAGGGCAACTAAATGTGTTCGTCTGCAGGCGCCGCAGAGGAAGCTTGCTAGTTGGGATATATGAATTCTTACCGGAAGCAGCCCAATTTATGCTAATTCTGCGGGTAATTTCCGTTTCCTGATTTGGATCAGTACATATCATTTGCCCAAAATAGACGTACTGGCGTACTGTCAAGACCTGGTTGCCTACCTTGAAGTCTCGTAATGTTGCATGCTGATTCAACGTTACCTTCGATTTGTTGCTGTTGATGTTTAAGCCTGCTGACATACTTTCGGAGCACAATCGGTAGAGAATTCGCTGCAAATCGGTTCTGCTTTGACTGAACAGGAGAATGTCGTCTGCAAACGTTAGGTGGTTGAGATATTTCCCATTATTTCTTACCCCTGTTTTTCTCCACGTAAGGTTTCTGAATGCATTCTCCAGACAGTCTGTTAATAACTGCGGTGATATTGTATCCCCATGCTGGGCACCCCTTAGTGTAGGAAACTTTCAAGTTCTTTCATGGAGTTGCAGAGTTCCTCTGCACCCGTTGTATGTATCTTCGAAGATCGCAATGTACGGCTCTACTCCGTGTTCACGTAACGCTGTAAGTTCTGCTCTGATGGGCACTGAGTCGAATGTTTTTTTTTCTAATCTATGAATGCCATACACAGGGGAGCATCATACTCTGAACACTTCTCGATTTTCTGGTTAACAGCGTGGATATGGTGTAATGTTCATAAATCCTTCCTGAAAACGGCCTGTTCTCGTGGCTGTTGGACTTCCATAATGGCACTTTGGCGATTGAGATTTACCTTTGCAAATATTTTTGTTGGTAACATATAGCGTGCTGATTGGCCTGTAATTCTTAAGATCGTTGGTAACACCTTCATTATGTAGAAGAACTAAGTTCACATTTTCCCGGGCCTTTGGCACCAAGTGAGACCTTAAGCACTGCGAGAATAGTGCTGGAAGTTTCGCTAGTACAACGTGCCCACTGAGGAATAATATATCTACCGTAATGCCATCGTCTCCTGCAACTGTGCCTTTCTTCATTGCTTGGAGCGTCACGGCGACCTGATCGGTAGTAATCGGCGGAACCTGACCGACACAAATTACGGGAAAACTTCGTGTAGTGTTAAAGGTACAAGCGAACAGCTTCCTGTAGATTTCCGGGGCGTGTTTGAATACATCATCAATATTGTTTGTTATGTTGCCATTCGCGTCGCGGAGTGCGTACATTGACTTTTTGCCAATAGTGAGCTTTCTTCAAGTTGATTTCAAACTTCTCGTGTGTTTCAATGTTGCTTCAATGTTTGCAACATTAAATACGCCGATGTCAGCAATTTTGCTCTTGATGACAAATTTGCACAGCTCTGCTATTTCTTTTCGGTCCCACGCACTGAAGTATAACATTTTCCGGCGCTTGTCAGTAAGGTCCGCGCCTTTCTGCGAGAGCGTCGATTCACATAACTTGGGCGGTTTTTTTCCGAATGTCCCCATTTGTGAAACGAGAAGTGGCACCGTGCAGATCCTTGCTTTCTTCGAACACGGAGAATTTGTTCTCAAGCCACATTCTCAATTCTTCCACTTCGCTTCCCCCAGCAGGCACGTTAGGCCTGTTTCGCTCTAGCATCAATATTATTTCCTTTCCTAAATCCAGCCGGATACGAAATTTAACCATCCTCTCATCACTTGTTGTAACCATGCCAATTGCTTGTGCGTCGTGTACCATGCGTGGAGTGCCAGTTAGGATGAAGTCGATTTCGTTTTTTTATTTCACCATTTCGGCATTTCCAACTACATTTGTTTTTTATTCTTTCTTTTGCGGAAGAATGTATTCATTATTCAAGGCGTTTTCTTTTGGCACAGGCAACCAGGATTTCCGCACGGTGGTTTTTGGAGCCTAAGCCAAATTTCCCTATCGCATGTTTTCCTGGCAGTTGTGACCTTATTTTTACATTGAAATCGCCCGTAATAATAAAGTAAGGAGTTTTCACTCTTTACTCTATGATTATGATCTTTATTATTATCGTTAAAATGCGTTATATATATATAAAATATATATATATATATATATATATATAATATATATATATATATATATATATATATATATATATATATATATATATATATATATATACACAGAAATAAGGGTTGGCAGCCAAGAAAACCTCGGAAAGCAAAGGGGAGGTTGTGGTAGGTCATTGAAACAGATAGAGAATTTGGAAAGAAAGAAAGAAAGCGAAGAAAAAATGCCCGCCAGGTGGCATCCCAACTCACGACCTCCAGAATACCGGTTCTTCGCTTTCTTTCTTTCTTTCCAAATGCTCTATCTGTTTCAATGACGTACCACAACCTGCCCTTTGCTTTCCGAGGTTTTCTTGGCTGCCAACCCGGATTTCTGTGTTATTTTTACGAGCCCCTCATTTCCTATTCTGATTCGCTATATATATATAGACATATATATATATATATTATATATATATATATATAATATATATATATATATATATATATATATTATCATCACCAGCCTATCTACGCCCACTGCAGGGCAAAGGCCTCTCCCATTATTCTCCAATTACCTCGGTCCTGTGCCAACTGTGACCAATTTATCCCCGCAAACTTCTTGATCTCATCTGCCCATCTAACTTTCTGCCGCCCCCTGCAACGCTTGCCTTCTCTAGGGATCCACTCTGTTACCCTTAATGACCAGCGGTTATCTTGCCTTCGCATTACATGCCCTGCCCACGTCCATTTCTTCTTCTTAAATTCTACTAATATGTCTTTAACACCAGTTTGCTCCCTGACCCACTCCGCTCTCTTCTTGTCCCTTAATGTTACAGCTATCATTTTCCGCCCTTAACGAGGAAGCCGAGCTTACGACACAGGAAGCCAGCGACAACCTTACACGCATCCCTACGGAGTGTGCAGTAGAAGTCGGGGGCACTATGGCTAGACAGGATACTGGTAAACTTTCTCAGGAGACGAAAGATCTAATCAGGAAACGGCAAACCATGAGAATCTCTACCGCAGCTGACAGAATAGAACTAGCCGAGCTCTCGAAGTTAATCAATAAGCGTAAGACAGCTGACATACGGAAGTATAATATGGAGAGGATCGAATACGCTCTCAAGAACGGAGGTAGCCTGAAAGCAGTGAAGAGACGTCTTGGCGTGGGGAAAAATTAGATGTATGCACTTAAGGATAAGCAAGGCAACGTCATCACAAATAGGGATAAAACAGTCACAGTGGCCGAGGAGTTCTATAGGGATCTGTAGAGAAGCCGGGACATACAGGATAATGCCGAACGAGACAGTAGTTCAGAGGAGATAGACATCCCACCAGTAACAACCGAAGAAGTAAGGAAGGCTTTGAAAGAAATGAAAGGGGGCAAAGCACCTGGTGAGGATCAGATAACAGCAGACCTCTTGAAGGATGGCGGAGAAAGTGTACTTGAAAAACTGGCAAACCTGTATACGCAATGCCTAATGACCGCAATGGTACCGGAATCTTGGAAGAACGCTAACATCATCCTAATCCATAAGAAAGGCGACATGAAGGACTTGAAAAATTACAGGCCGATCAGCTTACTGTCAGTCGTCTACAAGGTATTTACCAAGGTAATCGCTAACCGAATCTCTGGAACCTTAGATTTCAGTCAACCTAAAGAACAAGCAGGGTTCCGTAAAGTTTATTCAATATTGGACCATATTCACACGATCAATCAGCTGATAGAGAAGTGCGCTGAGTATACTGAACCCCTATATATAGCCTTCATAGATTATGAGAAAGCATTTGACTCGGTCGAAACCCTAGCCGTCATTCAGGCATTACGGAACCAGGGGGTAGATGAGCATTATGTAAGAATACTAGAGGATATCTATAATGGGTCTACAGCTACCATCATCCTCCATAGGGAGAGCAGTAAAATACCTATAAGGAAGGGTGTCAGACAAGGAGACACAATCTCTCCAATGTTATTCACAGCATGCTTACAAGAAGTATTCAGAACGTTGGATTGGGAACAGGTGGGAGTAAGGGTTAATGAAGAATACCTCAGTAACCTCAGATTTGCTGATGACGTTGCCTTGCTAAGTAACTCGGGGGACGAATTGCAAAGCATGCTTTCCGCACTGGGCGAACAGAGTAGAACCGTGGGCCTGAAAATTAATATGCAGAAAACTAAAGTAATGATCAATAACCTCGGGACAGCACAGCAGTTTGAGATAGAATGCGAGGCAGTGGAAGTGGTAAGCGAATATATATACTTAGGCCAAGTTGTGACCCCAGATCCCAACCATGAGGCAGAGATAATTAGAAGGATCAGAATGGGGTGGGGTGCATATAGCAGACATTCTCAGATAATAAATAGCAGCCTACCATTGTCGCTGAAGAAGAAAGTGTATGACAGCTGCATCTTACCGGTACTCACCTACGGGGCAGAAACTTGGAGGCTCACTAAGAGGGTTCAACTTAAAGTGAGAACGACTCAGCGGGCAATGGAGCGGAAAATATATATATATATATATATATATATATATATATATATATATATATATATAATATATAATATATATATATATATATATATATATATATATATATATATATATAATATATATATATATTGTGAGCTTTGTTTGAGGCTACAGCCTGTATGCCACCATAGGTAGCAATTGCTCTCTATGGTGGCATACAGGCTGTAGCCTCAAACAAAGCTCACAATTATATATATATATATATATATATATATATATATATAATATATATATATATATAATATATATACACATATACAGAAAGTAACGCCGGCAGTCTACAACGCCAAAGAAGGCATAGGGGAATGGCTAGACTATTTTTTGACCGTTAGTGAAGTTATACATATATATTTTTATTAATTTAAGTAGAAAGAAACAAAGAAAGAAAGAAAGAAAAACACGCGCCTAGAGTGGGGACCGATCCCACACCTTTCGATTATATCTCGAATGCCTTACCAATTCGGCTATCTGGGCGACTGTGTTGTCCTTCACTTTCTGGGGTATTTATATTGACTAAAACTGTATCTGACGCTTGAGGGTGGTATCTGAAGCTTGAGGGTCATCTGACGCTTGAGGGTGAGGGACGTTCGAGTCACGCACCGGGTTTCGAAAAGAAGGTCTCCTTCTTCCCGCATAGTCTGAGTGGCGCTTGCTACCACCCTCAAGCGTCAGATACAGTTGTAGTAAATATAAATACCCCAGAAAGTGAAGGAGAATACAGTCGCCCAGACAGCCGAATTGGTAAGGAATTCGAGATCTAACTGAAAGGCGTGGGTTCGGTCCCCACTCTGGGCACGTGTTTTTCTTTCTTTGTTTGTTTCTTTCTACTTAAATTAATAAAAAATATATATATAACTTCACTAACAGTCACAAAATAGTCTAACCATTCCCCTATGCCTTCTTTGGCGTTGTAGACTGCCGGCGTTTCTTTCTGTATTTCCTAACGAGCCCCTCATTTCCAAATTATATATATATATATATATATATATATATATCAGGATATCAAACCGGAACGCAGCCGAACCTAAAACCGGAACTAAACGGGTGTTTTTGCCAGAAGTGAACCCGAACCGGAACTGAACTGAAAAAATAAATGACGGTTACAGTTCATGCCAAAACTGTTCGACCCTCTATGGTTGATATTGCACAGTCAATGGAATTCAGTCCTTTTTTTCCTTCATGTAACATTAACTTTGCACCCGCTCACGCACTTTCCCCTCCAAACAACTGGACGTTATCACGCTCAGTGTAAGAGCAGGGGAAATGGATGAGCACCAATGTAGCAATGGTCGGTTGCTGCTGAAAGCGCGAGCGTACTGCAAGCTGACCAAACGAAATGCCATTCTCGGCAGCTTGCAGGCGATATAAAACGACTTTGGCCTTCCCTAGCGACGACTTTATTGAAGCAATCAGGCGGCAGGAGTGCTCTACTGCGCAACAGCGAAAGGCCACACCCGATGTGTGCAAACGTTCTGCATTTCGTAATTTGTTTTAAAATGCGGCACCAGCAAATTGTTGATACTTGACAACGTGACCACAGGAGCTTCTCACTGGCTAAGCCGCTTGCTGCTGATGCAGTTTTGTTTGTTTCAGATCTGCTTTTTTTCGAAGGTACACTTGTACTGACTGCCCAACTCGCTTCATTTCGTCTACTGCTACTCGTTCCGGAGGGGAGTACTGCTGTGGACAAATTAAAGAGCGTCTGCCCAAAAAAGTCCCATCTCATGCTCCGCGCGTCAAATTTCCCTTTCATTTTGTAACAGCATAATCTGTTATAATATTCCGCAATGTAGCACACGGACGATGACTGGGGGTCACACGGTATGACAACATGGTGATTGCAATGCACACATCCGGTATACCTATCGCAAAAGAAATTGCAGTTTTCAGAGCAATGAGGCAATGACTGAGCGTTAACTAAAGCTTAATTTTACCGAAAGTGTGGCTAACTCGTTCGATAAGGTGACAGATAACAAATTATTCAGGGGGACCAAATATTTTAATTCATTGGTAGTATTTATGTGCCTGTTGTAGGATTTTTCTGTTTTGTTACAAATATAAAAAATGTGCGCCATTCGCATTATGCGCTGGTATTTGAACGCGCCAGTACACAGGCATAAATTTAAGGCTTCAAGGTTGGCGTGATGGGCGACTTCTTAGCGACGATTGCCATTTCAACAGAAAAGGAAAGGGCAGAAAATATATCCCACCGTCACATGTCTAGGCAGTTGTGTTATGAATAGTCGCTTGAACCACAAAGTCTGGGTGAGAATGAAGGTGGGAAATCGTCGCCACCTCATCTGTTTTTTTTAATATCTCGTAATTGTTTAAAGTTTGTTTGCAATTGCGGCACTGCCCTTGGGGTACAGCAACATTTTGAATTTTTGTTTGTATTTTGATTTGACTATTGTTTTAAACAGGGAGAATTCAACTAATTTCAGGGAGAATTCAACTAATCGAACCCGTTCGCCAACCGGTTCAAGCTCTCGAACCGGTTCGCGAATCAGTTCGGTACGTGACTTGGTCGAACCGGAACTGAACCAGAACGAAATAATTTCGCCTGAACCAGAACCGTAACCGAACCGGTATTTTTCGTCTGTTGTACACACACACACACACACACACACATCTATATATATATATATATAAATATTATATATATATGTGTGTGTGTGTGTGTGTGTGTATGTGTGTGTGCGGCCGTGCGCGTGCGTGTGTGTGTCGAAATAAGGATAGAAAGCAGACAGAGCCAAAAGCGCAAAAGGAAATATGTGGTAGGCCATTTATTATTCTGGAAACAGGTATAATTTTCAGAAAGATAGAAAACATGCCCTCCGGGTGGGATCCTAACCTAGGAACCCCACGTAGGTGTCTAGTGCAATATCAACTATGCTACCGGAGGGCCTGTTGTCTCCTCTTTTTGCATATATACGGTAAGTATTTCTTGTGCTTGGGGGTAGCAACAAGCACCACTTCCGAAAACTCGGTGTGAACAGGACCTTCCTTCGAGCCCTCGGGCCGTGACTCGCCCGTCTACGACATTTCTGAATTGGTCGACCAGAGTTTAACCCTTTTAAGCTTCCTATAGGATCTGCTGCTGCTGAAGCTGCCGGTCCTGCTTCTGGTGCTGCTGCTACTAGTTTCGCCGCTGCTGCTGCTGACGCTGCTGCTACCGCCGCTGCAACTGCTCACGCGACTGTCATTTTCCGCACGCCTCATGGAATAACGTTCAAAACTGTCCCCACGCCTCGCGCGGATAACTTTCAAAATTGTCCGGACGCCTCGCGGGGATAACTTCTAAAATGTCTGCACACCTCGAGCCCGATTGAAGCTCTGCCTTCCTCTGTGGCTCTGCTTGGATTCGCCCCGTTTTTTTATTATTTGTCTTTCTTTCAGTGAATGTGGCGGCGAGTTCAGTTATATGAGGTGAAGTGGCCGAAATTGTAGAAGTGGCGTGCGCGTCTCGAATGTGTCATTGTTTGCCTATGTATGTTCTAGGTGAAGTGGGTAAAGTAGGTCACATCAATATTTATGGTTAGCTGTTGGAACATTGTGTTTTTCGTGGAGCAGTGGGCTTGTAGACGGGCGAAGTGTGTGCCATGGTCATCCCAGCGCTTCGTGCTACCTCTGTGTTCTGCAGCAGCACTGAATTTACCCTTCTCTGATGCAAGCGGAAAGCGAGAACGTCTGTTTATCAAAAATGTAATCTTAATCCCAATTAAACCTGCACCCGCCACTACGGCAAGCCGCATAGCGCAAGTGTAGTTTGGGTGCTTTATACCTTTAAAAGTTTAATTCTTGAATCTACCTTGGCGCTTGAGTAGTCTCGTTCGTACGGGAAAGTTCGGTCATTGCTTTAGAGAAGCCAGAACGTGTGTGGCGCTCGTACGCAGGCCGCCGCTATGATTTTCCCCGGCTTTCTCTCTGCCAGTGTGGGCCTTCCAGCGCAGGCTCCCGCTCCCCAGTACCCGTCCGTCGGCCTGTCCTATCCTGCGAACTCCCGACTGGTCGCAACCGCCGCAGGCCTCAATCCTCGTCACAGCAAGCTCGCCTCCCGATGAGGCTCCTCCTCTCTGACGGCACCCAGAAGTGTTTGAGGTGTGTTGTGCGGGACGAGATCGGCCACTATGCAACCAATCTCTTCGTACCTTTCTAATCATTACTTTTCTCAATCATATCCTATTATCGCCCACTATATTACCATCCCCTGTCGGGGTTGAATGCAGGCGAACTCCCCTGATCAATTCAATAATATCCCCAGCGCACATTCGTCCCTTTTCTTTAAACTCGATCCACCACCAACCCAAAGCCAGCTGGCCATTAACCACTTGTAAGATGTTTTAAACTGCTTTTGGAAGCCAGATCATGTATATAGATACATGGAGTGTACTTGAATTGCAAGTGCAAAAGTTACGTTGTAAAAGTTGTGCTGAGTGATACAAGTTTGCATTGCAGAATCAAATATTTACTGTTATCTCTGCACCTGCCCTTCCTTCGTGTAATTATCATCACTATTTTATTTCCTAAAAATTCTGTTGCCTAGAGTAAGGTTACGGGTATATTTAGGTGCGGAGTACCTTAGGACCACAGAATGTCCTTTCATGTCCGTCCGCGTAGCATTCACCATAGCAAAAAATCAAACAGGCACCAGCAGGATTCGAGCCTGTGTCTGGTAGACCAGACAGACATAGTGTCAGTCGTCTTACCCATTCGGCTACGACCGTGAGTTAGTACCCAAAAATCAAACGGCTTACTCCCTCGCCTGTAACGGTGCGGAGTACCTTAGGACCTCCCAGTGTCCGTCCGCGTCCATCCGCGCGCATACCACTATCAAGGTAAAATCAATCGAAATTCGATTTGAGCCGTGAGTTGCAGTTTCATTTAGGCAATAATCAAGGTGCTACTCATGGCTCAAATCGAATGGCGCTCGGGGCACAAATCGGGCGTCACTCGGGGCGCAGCTTTGATGTCATTTCGAGTCGCCGTACTCCGCACCTTCGCCATTATCCACGGGGTGCAGATGTTGCCTTTTTTTGCTACCCAGCCCTCCCATGCATATATGTCTACAAAAGAACGGGCTACGCCACTAAGGTGTGTTGTTTAGGATCTCTGATTTGCAAGCCCTTGCAAGTGCACATGTATTGATCTCCTTTCTTTATAACTTTTACTACAGCCAGCTGTAGATAGCAATGGCCTTTCTGGGAGCACCTTTCAACCCAGAAAACTTATTTTCAGCAGCAAAAGCATGGTTTCAGTGTCATTGTTTCTCAATGACAAACACCTTATGTAATACCCCGTCCTGGAACCTTAAAAAGAAATGAAATAAAACGCACACATCGAACATCTGTATACATAATGCCCAAGTTCTTGATGCACTCTCATGAAAAAGTTCGCCTATGTGAACCACCTTGATTGGAGAGTTTCAGAGCCGGCGAAAAAGAAATCCGATCCCTGAAGCCTTTGGTACTTGAAAAATTATTTTATTTTAATGCTGAACATGTTTGCTGCGAATTTATTGCAGCAAGAATTTGTACATTTTTATTTACAGTTTCCACAAAGCAAGTGTCCTTTTGGTACGCAGTTATTGTTAATACCTACGGAAGGCCTGTTGAAAAAACAAAATTTTAAGCAGTGCACACCTGATATTTTCCTTGCAGAATCACAGACGCAGTCCTCAAGTGGATGGATGTGTACCCCTTGGGGCTCATTGACACAGTTCAGGAGCCAGTAAACCTTTCATCCCAAGTTTACAGGACCTTCATGTTTGTTTGTTTTTCTTCTGGTTGTGAGATGCAGTACTGGCACACGTGGAAGCAGTTTGCTTTGCTACAAGCCACACATATCCCTTGAGGGTTTTTAGATGCACCGTCAGGTTTGCTTTGTTCTTCCACAATACGAAACCTTTGTGTAAAATTGAAAGCGTTTAGAAGGCCTGCGTAAAAGCCACACATATCTCCTGGGGGTTTTTAGATGCACCGTCAGGTTTGCTTTGTTCTTGCACAATACGAAACCTTTGTGTAAAATTAAAAGCGTTTAGAAGGCCTGCCTAAAATAGATATACGTGCAAAATTTTTTAAAACAAACGTTTTTTGACTGCATGTTCTCGAAAACACACTGACTCCCCTCCTATTACCTTCACCAGTCCTCAAGTTTTCGAATACATGCATGACTAAGGGAACTGCATTTTTTTCATTGACAATGGTAGCTACAAGACTAATAAAATTATATAAAGCGCATAATCCTTTGCAGGAGAAAATTATTCACAACCTTTGTTATTCATGTTGGTTTTAATGAAACCAGAGTCCCTGAAGGACTCTGGCGGCGGTCATGATTTGGGGGGCGTATATGACATCACTGCTCCAAACCACCGTTCTAAAGCAGATCATTGCTTCCCTTTCTGAGGTGCCTGGAAGCACGATGCTAGTCGCGAAACTGTGACGTGCTGGTTTGTTTGCAGACACCCTCTTCCGTATTTAGCCTCCCTGTGTGGGCCGTGAATTTTTATACTTTTTTTAGGTAAAACCGAGGTTCTTTTGTAGGCTTTTTGCAGCACAATCATGAAATTATAAATGCATTTTCTTTTTCATTTTAACCACAATTGGAAGGGCGACTTTTGGAAGAGGCGATCACATATCTTGCTTGGAGAAAGATGTTCTGAGATGTAGTTATAACATGAGGTAGCACGGCAAAACAGTCGATCGCGCTTTTTAAAAATGAAGCTTAAAATTATGCACACAGGCCCTTTTAAATTCTTTACGCTTGTAGCCCGTGTTTTGTCATTTTCTTAAAGTGTGCCTCGTGCATGCACAGACTTCATTTTTGCAATAACTTTTCTGCACAGGTCATTTATATGTACTTCTCTTTGTCGAGTTTTAGTGGCACCGGCATTGAACATATCACTAGATTGGGGTATGTTATGTGCTCAAAGAGGGAGCCCCCCCCCCATCTTTTCAATTATCATGGGACGCATCCGTGTGCCTCAAGTTATAAGTGAAAAGAATTTTAAGGAACAAAAGACATGTACACTAGAAGAAACGAGCACGACAGACAAGGCTCCTAATAGTAGTGCTCAAGCAGGCACTACCTAACCACCTAAACAAACCTCAACCTCGCCAGTGGCACCATTACATACAAAGATCACAACCTATCATTTTGATCCTCCCGTCGTCTTGAAGCTTGCACTCATGGCAAAACCATAGGCCTTGTTCCTTTTTGTCCTTCACTGTAGCATTACAAAAGCACACAATCCACAGTGTCAAACCAAAAAGTAACTTTCTGTGAGCTTTGAACGTAATTACGATACTTACATAGTGTTAGAATCTTAACCCAAGCCACCCGTGAAAAATATTTTTTTAATGTGAAAATTTGTGCTAGTGGATTTGACGCGCCACTGGAAAATGATTTTGCGGTGCCGGCTATATCACGTTTCTGAATGTAGTACCCTTGGTTCAGGGCGTCGGAAGCAGTCTCGTCATCTACAATCCATCAGAGCATACCTAAAACAACCAAAAATACTCTTAGACAACCAAGATTCTCTTAGTAAATCTCTGAAAACTTACGTAATGTTCTCTCTTTTGTTGGCAGTTCTACGAATGAGCAGTTGTGTGAGAGCTTTCCTCTTTTTCTGGAAGAAAACCTGATTCCACTGCAGGAGTCTTTAGAGCCACTGGGGTTGCCATGTGGCCGTTTGCGAGCTGACAGTGTCACACCTGCCATAGCACAATCAGCTACTAGATCTGCACTACTGTGGGCAGACTGAAGAAAAAGTGGAGTAGCATTACAAAAAGTAAAGGAACAGTAGTCCGTATATTTTTTAAATGGAAGATGATGATTTGGGAAGACGCATTAAGGTTATACGGACCAAAGCACAACGTACCTGAGGATTTTTATTGGCCATCACGCTTTTCATAGTTCATGTCAAAGTCAAAGTGCTGGTTGCATGTGGCTGTGCAGCAAGTTCAAGGACATATTAAAAAAATACATCAGTAACAATTCAAATCACGAAAAGCGAAATATCCGTGCGTCATCAGGCGCTACTGGAGTGAGCTGCATTATTGCACGTTTCCCGCTGCAGTTCCAGGTGCCTATGGGAAAGAACATGCGTCAATACCAACCTCAAACAAAGACGAAGAACGCAGCACCTGAAGGCCCTTTGCTGCTGAAAGTGGGAGAGTGCTGGTGGCTGGCAACACTGTTCATGAGGGTTCAGGTGGCTATGGGAAAGAACATGCGTCAATACCAACTCAAACAAAGACGAGGAACGCAGTACCTGAAGCACCTTGCTGGGTGACAGTGGCAGAGTTGCTCGTGGCCGGCAACACTCTTAAAGAAGGTCCAGGCGCATATGGGAAAGAAAACAAGTTCATACCAACTTAAAACAAAGAAGAACGAACGCAGTGCCTGAAGGCCCTTCGCCGCTGACAGTGGCAGAGTGCTCGTGGCTGGCAACACTCTTGATGAGGCTCCAGGCACCTATGGGGAAGAACATGCGTCAATACCAACCTCAAACGAAGGCGAAGAACGCAGTACCTGAAGGCCCTTTTGAAAGTGGCAGAGTACTCGTGGCTGGCAACGCTGTTGATGAGGTTCCAGGCGCCTATGGGAAAGAACATGCGTCAATACCAACTTCAAACAAACAAAAAAGAACGCAGTGCCTCAAGGCCCTTCGCCGCTGACAGTGGCAGAGCGCTCGGGGTGGCAACACTGTTGATGAGGGTCCAGGCGCCTAAGGGAAAGAACACGCGCCAATACCAACTTCAAACAAAGACGAAGAATGCAGTACCTGAAGTCTTTTTGCCGCTGACAGTGGCCGAGTGCTCGTTGCTGAGGGTCCAGGTGCCTATGGGTAAATGAAATGAAATGAAAATGAAAAGAACATGCGGCAATACCAACCTGAAACAAAGACGAACAACGCATAACCTGAAGGTTTGTCGTAGTTGGCATTGTTGGACAAGTGCCAGTCACCGATGGTTGTGCTGCGGTTCCAGTGACCTGATAAAAAATATTAGTCAGAACGAGCTTTAAGAATGAAAATGTAGGTTTTCTTCTGCGTGCTGTTGTGTGCTGACAACACTGGAGTGCTGAATGGAGATGTCAGGTAGCTTGGTTGTTGCATATCATCTAGAAAAGTTTCCTCTTAACTTTCAGGTGCAGTAGGGCTCCACCCTTCGACAGACTCATTTCTCATCCACATAGCCTTTATCGTTTTGAAAAGATTAACCCTTTGGTTGAATTTCGCGGAACCACACTCCGCGAACAGATCAGCCATGTCTTTGACTAGAGAGGGCATGGTTGTATTTGGTTCCTCTAGATGCTGTGCTGTAGTCTGGCTCTTCCAGCTGAGCATGCTGAAGGTGAGGTGTTCCGTCAAGTGTGCCCTGAACTGAAACGTAAGGCTGAGGCGTCTTGTTCCATCTTGCGTTTGTTGCAGCTGCAACGTTGACCGGAGGTTCCTTCTGCTGTGACACAAGAATTATGTGGAGGCACATAAACTCCCATCGTGACAAATGTGCAGGAACAACGTGTTAGAGACTGGGTTACAACATAGACCTTTGTTTCTGTGCTGTCTGTGTAGCCAAGTCTATTTTGTCTAACATGCCTTACTCAGCCTCGCTGTTTCCTCTTCACGCACCACTTACTTAGTTGCGAAGGTCGTTGATACTGAGGCACACTGCTCAATCAAGTCGGGACTACTTTGGTATGTCACAAGAGCTGTTGTGCTGTTAATAGCATGCCTGTTTTCTGCTTTAATCACTTTCATGCTGTGCAGCTTCAACATTGACTTCACAGTTGTGTGAAGTTTGTCGTTATTCCTAAAGACAGCGTTCTGCTTAGAATTGTGGCATTCAACACGATTCGTCGTGTTGTTCCCAAGGTTAAAATGCTTATCGCAAAGATAATGTAACCACACGTCTTTGATGCCGTCATGCTTTTTCGGAAATAATTCTTAAAGCTTTCACTAGCTTTACGGTCAAGCTCTGCTCTAAGCTCATTCTAGGCGTCTTCATCTGGGGCATGAATCATGCGCTCAAGAATACTGTTAAGCCTCTCTTAGTCAACGACATCTCTGCTTTGTGCCAAAGCTTTTTTGATGGCTTTTTTTGGGGTGAAATTCGAAAGCTGGATGGCAGTTTCTGGTAGAAAATAGCCTCTGATGGCCCTGCTCTCCTTAAAAGCTTTGTCACGAATGACGCATTTTGTGCCTTGAACTCCTTGAAGGTCCACAAATGTTTCCATCGTTTTGCTCATGTGAGTGTGGTCTTCACTCGTAACAAAGATATAAGCCACTACCTGGCTTGCTCTATTTCCATCCACCACTATAAAACTAAAAAGAGCCATTTTGAGACTTTTGGTCCTGTAGGTACCGTCAAGAAGCAGAACTTCTAGAAATTCGTGGAAAAACGTGGCCATCATTGTAGTCGGAATAAACAAAAGCTCCAAGTCGTTGGTTGCACTGGTTCCGATGGTTACAGCATCTGTGGGATCTTTTTGGAAGATTTGCTTTATTTTTTCTCCGAGATTCTCAACATCAGGCTTTTTGCAACCACTTAGTTGGGTGGTAGCGTTCTCAATATTCTTAGCTGTGAAAATATTTCCGGTCGTATTCAGGAGAAAACTGCACAGAACGGAGGGGTTGCACTGATGGTTCTGGATTGGTTCGGTTGCCAGAAGGGCTTCTTCAGTGGTAAGACGACGGTTCTGTGGATAGTGCCTGTAAACGGACTCGCTCACTTCATGATTCTGATGTTCTAGGCACACTTCGACAACAACCAGCTTTGTGTCTCTTCTCGCACGGCATTTACCAAATGCTGAGCAGTCGACTTTCGCTGTTCTGACATTAAAAATACATTGCAATTAGGGTGTACAGCATTTTGCTTTTTGTGCAAGGTTTTATTTTAACACACTTCTTAAAACACTTGCAATGACACCCTAAAGAAGGCATGAAGATGACATGCAACTGTACAACTGCTTTAATCCAAAGATTTAGCACCTCATTCATTCCTACGATTTTATTTGTCAGGAAATGTCGCAGCTAACTGCAAAGGATTTGTGTTTAAAGGCAGTTTTTATATTACTATCTTACCGCGCCATAGAAAGGGCCCCGTGACAAAATGGGAAGAAACAGGTTATAAGGTTACTGTTACCCTGGTAAGCTTCAGTCGTGTAGCATCCGCAGTGTTGCACGCTACTTCACAGACAGACAGACAGACAGACAGACAGACTGACAGACAGACAGACAGACAGACAGACAGACAGACAGACAGACAGACAGACAGACAGACAGACAGACAGACAGACTGACAGACAAAGAACTTTATTTAGGTACTGAGGGACTGCCTTGGACCGCCCCTATCAAGGGGAGTCCGTGACAATCGCGGGCCGCTCCCACGCAGGGACCGGAGGCCGCGACCCTCCGCCGTATCGCAGGCCCTTTGGACAGCCCGAAGCTGAACCGAAAGGTCGCCGCTCTTGAGGGCTTCCTCCCAGTCCTCTTCTTTGGTGAACTCTGCATCACGTAACGCAGGACATTGCCAGAGCATATGTGCTAGTGAGCTGTCCGCCTTCCCACAGTCCGGACAATGCGGTTCTATATTTGGCGAAAAGGGGCTCAACCTTCCCCTCGAAGGGAAAGACCCTGTTTGGAGCATTCTGAATGCTGACAATTGCTGTCGAGTGAGGTGAGGGTGAGGAAGCAGAAAAGTCCTCCGAGAAAGTTGATAATGACTCGCGACCTCGTTGAAGGTTAGGAGCGAGTCCCTGTACTTCCCGGCGACCCTGCCTATGAATTCGCCGGGACCGCCGCGGTGAGTGAAACCTCGCGAACGGTGATGGGCAAACTCATTACCGTTGGGAACTTCAGGATGTACATTCGCCATCATGTGGGGCGGGAACCATTTTATGGTGTGAAATCCAGCAGCGCCCTCGCTGCCGAAGATGGCCGCTGCCTCTAGCGAGATCGAGCCCGAGGCGAAAGCCCTAGCTGCGGATCGCGAATCTGTAAAGATATCTGGACGCGATGGGTCTTTCGTTGCTATAGCAATGGCGATTTGCTCAGCCACCGTTGCCGATACATTTTATCTGAGGCAAAACATAAGCGTTTGCCTCTATGGTCGACCGAGACCACTGCGAAGCAGTCGGAGCACTCGTACTGGGCTGCATCGACAAAGGTCGCGAGTTCCGGACTCTCTGCAACCGAGGTCAATAAAGAGCGGCCCCGAGCTATGCGGCTCTCTACATTGTATTGCGGATGGACATTTCTTGGAAGTGGGCGTACTGTAAACGTACTTCTGATCGAGGACGATAAGGCCACTTTACGCTCGTTAGACTCGTTAACACCTCATCCAATGGATTCCAGGATGCGCCAACCAGCTCACGCTGCTTGTGACCTGGATAACTGACACGTGTTGTCCAGTGCAAAAAAGATGCGAACACCAAAAAAGAATGCCGGCTTTATTGAAGCGCATCTTTTCTGCGCTAGGAAACATGCGTCGGGTATTTCGGTACCAAGTTGCCCAATTTTGTGCACTAATTGTGAGGTGGACTATAGGTGTCTTCGCGTGCAACTCGAATTCGGTAAAAAGAGCTGGACAAGCAAGGTGCAAGTGTGTCAAGTTGGATATACAGCGGGGCTGTATATCCCTAGGATCCGAGGGTATTGCCCCAGTGGCAACAATTTACCGAGTGTTGTGCAGTAAGTGTATGAAAAAATTATCAATAAAAGTTATAACAGCCTGTCTACCCAACAATGCATTTGTGTTTAGAGCAAAAGCTGACTTTACAGTAACTGATTACGAGTTTGGTACTGTAAGCTGGCTGCACAGGAAGCATGGCCATTTACGGAGAGAGTATGGTTACAATACACCCTATACACTACTCTGCACCGCCGCCTCTTTCCTAGGTTGTGCATTGTCCTCGCCACGCGTGCCGTCTTTTTCTCTACTATCATTGCGCAATACCGCACAGTCTGGCGACCAACACTAGAGCCTGCGCTGTGATTGGCGTAGTAGTACTATAATAAACTGTCATTTTCTTTGCCCACTAATCGTGTGCCGTAAGTCTGAAGCAAAATGCAGAGACGAGCTAGTTGGTGAACATCCATGAGCGAAATTTAAGCGCAAACAGACACAAGGACGAGAAAGGGAAACGACACCAGCGCTTGTAACATAGTCTGTAACACAGTCTGTAACATAAAGATCAGGCCACTGTCATAATTCAATATAGCAAATGCCAAATACAGTAGAAGCTCGTTACTCCTAACCACAAGGGAAGTCATCTCAGTTTAAAACAAAGTTCATGATAACGAATAGCAATGATACGATAATATAATAATAATAATGCAGAATAACAATATTACATTTCAATTGAAAAGCAGTGGGGCTAGTCGACAAAATGATTATTGAAAAAGACTGATTGCGGTGTGTCTTGTGTCCTTAAAGGCAACCGCCAGCACTTTTTGTCAAATAATGTGGTAGGCCTCTTCGTGGCCTTCTGAAAACTGGAGATGGCAGAATTACATCCAGTCATGCCTTCTGCACGGACGGCAGCACTCGGACACCTTCCTCTGCGTCCTCGTCACTGGAAGCGACAAGTTCTGGGCTTCTCACCGGAGATATGATGCCCCGTCTGTCAGCCCACCACACACCTCTGCACTCACACTCACGTCAACGTAGTCCCCAAAGAATGCATCTTGCATGGGAGATTTGGTTTGAATATCCGGACTACACCGTTTCTCAAGGTTGTGCTCTCTCTTCCCCACCTGGCGCACACTTGTGTAAGGCAGCAGGTTTGTTTCTTTGACTAGGTACCAGGTACCAACAAGCTGGCGCCGTGGCACGTAGTTTGAATTATCCATTGCGGAACCTTAGGGTGACCGTAACGTTAGGGTGACCGTATTTCTGTAGGTGGCAAACGGGAAGCGGGACACACCAGCAGAAGGGGGGGGGGTACAAAAGACGAGATTTCAGATTGGGAGAAAACATTTAACGCTACATTTGCTCTCATTGAAAATCTTACATTGTGCACTAAGCCTTCACTCAGGCCGAGAGAACAATCCCACTCACAGTTCAGTTCATGCGTTTATTTTGAAGGCCCTGCTTCGGGTCCTTCGTTGGTGTATCTTGCTGGCGATTGAATCGCACGACTTTATCCCGCAAGACTCCGTTGGAAAATTCTTTGCACTTGTTTGGAAAGTTCACCCGCACAAGTAAAATAACACGCATTGTTGATAGAAGAGGAGACTTCTCAAATGTACATGTCGAGTTCACAACAAAAAAACGCACTGCACTTGAGCCGCAGTTCCAAGAAAACACAGAGCCAGTTCCATGTTGCAGGAAATCTAAGCGCAGCATACATCCGCTGTTTTCTGTTTATAGGGTCGTACCCATCTATCAGAGACCAGAACTCACGCAGTTAAAATCTTATAGTTTTCTTTCAATGCAATTAATACACTTAATTAATATTCTTCGCCCTACAGAGTTTCCTAAAGGAACCCTGCAACAGTTTTTTTAACTTTTAGTTTGAAATTTTAAACGCTTGTAGAACGTAGTCACCCAACACACCCTGTACATAGATTAGAGGGCCGCAAGGTACCTCAATCAGAAATTACTTCTCTATGCCCGTCACATAACCTGTAAAATTGATCAGAAGCTTTTGAATGCGAAGCATCTCTTGCGGGGGGGGGGGGCGATGTCCCGCGTCCGTGCCCCGTCCGCAGCGCCTCTGATGATGATAGTGGCAGGACGCCCCCAGGGATTTGCAACCAAAGAATCCAGCACGACATAGCTTCGCGTTCAACCACCGTCGTCCTCTTTGTGCTTTCTGCCACCCATCGAGTCACCATACGTGGCAGAGATATGCAGATGCTGCCTCGTACCCACAGAAAAGAGAGCCTTTATTCTTGTACATGCTATTTATAACCGGGCTGCGGTTACTGATGATGATACTCGAAATTGGCTACCTTAGTACTGTGCGCCACCTGGTGGCATGAACAGAACTGCATTACACAGCACATTCCCTTCTCCCAAAAAGGGGCAGCACACCGTCACACAACACAACATCCCCTCCTCCCAAAAAGCAAAAAGGGCCAGCACACAGTCACTACAATGTCTCATAAGTCATATTGGGCAAGCCACGCAGGCTTACGTCGGCCTCTCGTGGATCGCCGGGGAGCCTCACTTTCAGCACTTGCCTCAGTCCAACAGAACACGTTCCTTGGTACACTTATGTCCGTGATATCAACACTCGGCACACCAGCACTTGCAGCTGAAGTTTGAACTGCCGTTGTGTCGGTGCTGGCCGGGGTAGTAAGTGGCTGGGACATCTGGGCACTCGGATACTGCGCTGCTTTGGAGCCGGGAGTCCCAGGCGCAGGTTGCGTCTGTCGCAAGATTCCAGGCTGCAGTGTATGCAATCAGCGGCTCACGATTTCAAACGCGACCGTCGCTCAGCTCGTACGTGTCCTCATGTTGGTGCCGAACTACGGTGAAAGGAGATGAATATGATGGGGAACCCTTTGGCACATGTCCCGGTAGCTTAATCCGAACTGCTTGTCCTGCAGTCAATGATGAATGTTTGGCTGCACGACGTCGATCTTTATAGTGCTTGCTTGCAAGCTGTTTCCGAGTTACCCCTTGTGTAATGATCAGGAGTCCAACTAGTATCTCGCACCTGACCTGCGACTCGCTCCGTTGCACGTTGCCAGCACTTGTATTTCCAACACAAAAACAAGACCACGAAATGAACGACTGGCGAATAGTTCCCAGGACCCAACACACACAGACGGGCAGCTAGGCAAAACACAAGTCTCTGGAGAATGTCCTTGCGGCGTCTCACCAAACCCCAGTCCCGGCTCGGATGTCAGCGTCGGTGACTGGCCGAGACTGCTGAGAAGTTGAGTTCCTCGGGCCTACGCCGCGAGGCAAGCGGGCACCAGGGCTCTTTGAGCGCTCCTTCGTAACCAGGACGAGAGGTACGCCGTGTCTTCTCGCCGGCCTGGAGGTCCAAGACGCAGGCCCGAACCACTGATAGGGCAGCTTCGGTTAGCCCGTCCCCTCTTTTAAGTGCGAATGCACTTTATAAGCGACCCCGAACCTTCCGCCGTCCGCATAGCAACGCTGCGGGTGCGCGCGCTTTTCGTCTTCCTTAGCAACGGGGGGAGATGGGCGCGCGCTGCCTGGCCGCTGACACGGCACATACCCACGTGGGAGATTGGCCAGGAATAAGTGCGAATGCATTTCTTAAGCGAGCCTGAATCGTCGCTCTCGCATAGCGCCTCCTCTCCCCCCTCGCCTACTCTCCTAAAGCCCCTTTACTACTCTCCAGCTCGCAACACCCTCTCTCGGCGCGCCAGCCAGGCCACTACACTATATAAAAAAAAACAGCATCCGGCGCCAGCTTTCGATCTGCGGACTTTGCGGCCGCAGCGCGACGCTCTACCGACTAAGCCACGGACGCGACGTTGATATCAGGGTTAGTAATGCGCCTTATATCTTTAACGCATTCAAACTACGTCGTCAGCGGCGTGCGTTGGCGACTCAGCGGCGTTATGGCGGCTTGATAACTGCGTGGTGTACACGTGATACTACAAACCCGCTAGTTCTGCATTCTCTCACGTGACTGCGCCTCCTCTCCCTTCACTCCGGTCGGCGCTTCGCAGCTGCGGTGCGCTGCGGTGCGGTGCGCTCCTCCTCTCGAACATACACGTTAATTCACCAAGATTTCCGCAGAGGGACAAACGAGGCGTGGTAAGCCGAACGTGATCACGAGGGGGTGTTAATGTAACTAACGGGCAAAATGCCACCAAACTTCAACAAACTCCCCCTCATAGCATCACCCCGTGCTTCTCACTTCCTCATACTCCCCTTCGGGGAAATGCGGGGGAATTTTTTTCCTCGTCCTCCTCCTCTTCCCACAGCCTCATCCAGCCATCTGGCCGTCCTGGGGGTTGGCCACACACGCTTTCCGTTCACCTTACCACAATTACCCCCCTTTTAAGAAAGTTGTTATAAGAACTATTCTCAGTTCCACCAAAAAACATCTTAAAGGGTTCGTTGATTATGGGTCCAGCCGGTTTCCATGACACCTGCGCCACCTCCATTCGGTGATTCTTCCGGTGAGTATGTTCGCTGACAGGTGGTACAAGATGCGACGAACCACCGCACGTCAACGTTGACACCAGGCCAGCAAAACTCTCTTAGCACTCGGTTAAGCGTTTGCCGTACCCCGAGATGACCGGCCGGGGTACCTTCATGTGAGCTTCGAATGACCGATTCTCGGAGCGGCTTAGGCACAAGAAGCTGGCTGTACGTTTCACCCATCACTCGGTGGTACTGCCGGTACAGAATATTGTCTTCCTGTAGGAAGTTGCTGTAGTGGCCTTTGGGGTAATAAACTCGCTTGCCGACTTTCCGCTGGCACCATTTCAATGAAGGATCGCTGCTCTGTTATTGAGCTATCTCGTCCTTCGAAAGAGAGCTCATAACTCCTAGCTTCTTGGAAAAACGGCTGTTGCTCTGCGCCTTGACAATGGCAGACATCAGCACTGGAACGGCTGGTGGCCTTTCCTCTTTCAAAGGCCCAATCTGTTTTTCGTCCCGGCTGCTTGTGCTCTCCCAGCACGGATCTGGGTTCAGTGCTGCTCGCACACCAGGCACGTTACCAAGGACGAGATCGTACGTGGGGTTTGCCATGCAAATGGCGTCGACTTCCCCAGTTAAGTAGGGCGTGTCAACGTGAATCTTCGCCTCTGGTAACTGCATCACCGACCCGTCCAGAAAGAAGACTTCCTTTGTTTTTCCGGAAAACCTCTTGTCGGGAATGAGGCTGCGCCGAACAATAACGGTGTTGCTGCCCGTGTCCCTTAGAACGCGTACAGGTTCCCCGAGTACACGCCCTTCAACAACGGGTAGGCCGTCCGCTAGAAATCGAGGTGCCTTGTAGTCCCATCGGCTATGGAAGCCTGAGGTTTCGTCTGCGTTCCTAGAGGAAGCAGTGGAGACCCGGTTTGGATGACCCTGAGAAAACCGTGTGAAGGCGCTGTTGGAAGGAATGCCTGCCTGGCACCACGCGCATGACGTCAAGGTCATGGCGCGAGGCGCGGGGCGTGAGAGCTTTATTCTCTTCACTATGCTACACGTGCGGGTGTAGCAGATTGTCCCACATCCTCCCCTTTCAAGGAAGGTTACAGCTTGTAGTCCGATGGAGCCGCCTCTCTGGACCGGCTCGCCGCTGTACGGTTCCAGCTCGGTCGGATCTACCGCAGCGATGGTATGGACTTGGGGTCGATCCGCTTTTCGTCCGTGTCTGTTGGAAGGAATGCCTGCCTGGCACCACGCGCATGACGTCAAGGTCATGGCGCGAGGCGCGGGGCGTGAGAGCTTTATTCTCTTCACTATGCTACACGTGCGGGTGTAGCAGATTGTCCCACATCCTCCCCTTTCAAGGAAGGTTACAGCTTGTAGTCCGATGGAGCCGCCTCTCTGGACCGGCTCGCCGCTGTACGGTTCCAGCTCGGTCGGATCTACCGCAGCGATGGTATGGACTTGGGGTCGATCCGCTTTTCGTCCGTGTCGCCCTGGTGAAAGCTGTCGCCTCCGCTCGCGTCGTCGTTGCTTTTTCTGCGAGCGTCCCCTCGCTTCTGCTTCTTGGCCGTCGCTGTGGGGTCCGGCAGGAGAACCTCGGTCGATGCGGACAGCGACTCGTTGCTCGGGGTGTAGTCTGAAAACTGCCTCATACGCGATGGTCTGTGCTGCTGCTCTGATGGTCTGTGCTGCTGCGCTATGGATGCTCCTCGCACGGCGGCACGGGCCTCTTCACTATTTTCCAGCATCGTCTCCGTATCCGCCGGGGGTGGCCGCTCTAGCGCGCTGGTGGTTCGAAAGAACTCACCGTCAGGCAGCCAGGACACCGAAGGTTCGAGCAGCGATTCACCCCTGTTGTTGGCGAAATTGTACCACGGCTCGCTCGTCTCCCCGCGAGGGTGCCGCGGGCGCCTGTCAGCAGGGCTGCCACGCGGATGGTGCGGGCACTGCGCCGGTTGTGGCACGGAAGCTGCTGGGGGAGGTTGCGGAAATTTCCAGCGCTCGGGCGTTGCTTGCCGCGAGGGTAGGAGGGGCCGCCACGGGGAATCCAGGGGGTGTCGATAGCCGGAACAGAATCGGGTCCGCGATGTACTCGGGAGGGCGGTGCTCGATGTCCTGCTTCGACGGTTGGTTGTAACCGTAGATGTAGCTCATTTCTTCGGGACTAAGATAGCGCTCTCGAATCAGCTCTGAGAAGGTTTCCAAGCACATTCGCTGAAGCTCTGCCCTGGTCTGCTCGTACGGTGGAAGTGGTACCGACACATTGTTCACTGATGGGAACAAACCAAGGTTGGTGATGGCTGGTTTCCCAAGTAGGGCTGCGCGTAGACCAGGTAAGATGTAGACTTTTTCCACGCTTTCTCGGCCGTTGAGCTTGAAATGAAGCCTTGCCAGTCCCGAGATGCGCAGAGTCTTTCCATCTGGACCCTGAAGCCTCCGGTCGGGGGAAGTCAGAACGACGTGCTTGAAGAGCTGTCGGAATTGTCGCTCCGGGATAACAGTCTCATCCGCTCCCGTGTCGATTTTGAATACCAGGGTCTGGGACTCGACGAGGGGAGAGACTTCCCACCTGGATGAAGCTGTCGTCGCCATGAGGCCCAGGAAACCTGGCTCCTGCTCGATGTTTCGAAGAGCATTTGTTGAGCGGCAGACGGTTTGGAAATGGCCCTTTTTCCCGCCCTTCTGGCAGACGCAGTCTTTGGCAGGACAGATGGCCCTCGCGTGACACTCTTTGCCACACCAGCCGCATTTCTTGAAGCCCCTCGGGTGGTGTGTGGTTGGGGGTTGCGTTGCAACTGGGTCTTTAGCGGGTCTACTCCGCCGTATCCGAGCGTCGAGGTTGACTGCTTCCTTTGGCGTGCCCGATAAGAGTTCTGCCTGCTGCTGTTGGACTGCTTCACTCTGACGAGCGATGGTTAACGCCTTCATTAGGTCTAGGCTGGGGTCAAGCTGCAGAGTTTGCGACAGTTTATGGTTCTTAAGGCCCACGACTAATCTGTCACGAATTAACTCTTCGCGGAGCTCCCCGTAGTTACAAGAATCTGCTAGTGCGTGTAGGGCTGTTGCGAAATCTTCGACTGACTCACCATCCAGCTGGACTCGGGTGTTGAATTTCGCCCGCTCGTAGATGATGTTTCGCCGAGGTATGAAGTAGTCCTCGAAGCCCTTAAGCACTGCGTCGAAGTTCTTCTGTTCGTCAGTAGTCAGCTTGAAGGTATTGAAGATGTCCTCTGCCTGGGGTCCCATGAGGTAGACCAGTGCATCCACCTGGCATTCTTTGGGTCGATCGCTGAGCCCTGAAGCAGCCCGGTAGCGGAGGAAACGTCTCTTCCATTGGGGCCAGTCTGACGGTGAGAAGGTGAACGGGTCAGGTGCCGTGATCTGGAACGAGGCCGCGCTGCCGTTCTTGTTGGCCATCGAGGGTGAGTCGCTCGCGAAGGTCGCACGCAGGTCTGTAGTCGAGGGAAGGCCCGTAGACGAGGCAGAAGCGGCTTCAGAACGAGGGTTGGTTGGGTGTGCTGACGTGTCGTTCAGGCGGAGAGCAGCGGTCAGCACATCCCGCTTCTGACACCATGTTGGAAGGAATGCCTGCCTGGCACCACGCGCATGACGTCAAGGTCATGGCGCGAGGCGCGGGGTGTGAGAGCTTTATACTCTTCACTATGCTACACGTGCGGGTGTAGCAGATTGTCCCACAGGCGCACGAGACAAAATGTTCCGGGTGGGTTAGTTTGTTTTTGCACTCTTCAGCTCTGTGCCCTGACTTGCCGCAATTCTTGCATTTTGGTGGGTTCCTAAGAGGGACGTGACAGCCAGGGGCAGTGTTCCGATGCGGTTGCATAAGTAGCATTTTAGCGACTTGTTTCGGGCATCACTTCCATCTCTGGGTGTTTCTTCACTGTCATTCCCAAGGTGAGTGATATTTTGGGCCTCCAGGAAGCGGTCGGTATGGTCCGCGAGGGAACTCAGCGTCTTGCAGTCTCGCTCCTTCAGGAATACAATGAGCTTGGCATGGCAACATCGAAGAAACTGCTCGGAGACGATAAGGTCCCTGAGTCCTTCGAATGTTTTCGGCACACCTGACATCTCGATCCAATGGTCAAAATATCCTGAGAGCCGGGCAGCCAGCTGTCGTCCAGTCTCGCCGTCCATGGCTTGCGCTCCCCTGAACTTCTCCTGGTAGCCCTGGGCAGTCAAGCGGAAGCGCTGCAATAGATCCTTTTTGACTGCGGGGTAATCCAGCGATTCTTCTGCTGTAAGACGGCCTATGACGGTCAAAGCTTTCCCAGAGAGGCACACGCTGATGGCCGTGCCTATTTCTCTAGTGGCCATTCTTGTGCAGTAGCTACCCGCTCAAAGCGCTGTAGATATGCATGTAGGACATCGCGGCGCTCGTTAAAGATGGGCAGAAGCTTCTGAGGATTGACCACGGCCCCAGGGGGTGTCGTGCCGACCGGTCCAATGCCGTTCTCGTGGGTCCCTGCAGTTGCCGGCGCTTCCCGAATCGGAGCTCCAGCAACAGCAGCTCTTTACGCCGTTCGTCCGCAACCTTCTTCCGTTCGTTCGCGGCCTTCTGCCGTTCGTCCGCGGCCTTCTGCCGTTCGTCTGCGGCCTTCTGCCGTTCGTCCGCGGCCTTCTGTCGTTCGTCCGCGGCTTTCAGCCGTTCGTCCTCCTCGCGATTGGCTTCCCGCTGAGCGACTCGTTCAGCGCGCTGGTTGGCGCGTTCTTTCTCAACCCACTCGCGGAGCTCATACCCAGATAGGCCGTACTGGACGCCTAGCGCTGTAAGCTTCTCGAGGTCCATGGTGGTCTTTCTGTACGGTACGGAAGTCGTATCGGTCAGTATGCTAGCTGGATCCTGGCAGGCTCGCCACTTTTGTAATGATCAGGAGTCCAACTAGTATCTCGCACCAGACCTACGACTCGCTCCGTTGCACGTTGCCAGCACTTGTATTTCCAACACAAAGACAAGACCACGAAATGAAAGACTGGCGAATAGTTCCCAGGACCCAACACACACAGACGGGCAGCTACGCAAAACACAAGTCTCTGGAGAATGTCCTTGCGGCGCCTCACCAAACCCCAGTCCCGGCTCGGATGTCAGCGTGGGTGACTGGCCGAAACTGCTGAGAAGTTGAGTTCCTCGGGCCTACGCCGCGAGGCAAGCGGGCACCAGGGCTGTTTGAGCGCTCCTCCGGAACCAGGACGAGAGGTACGCCGTGTTTTCTCGCCGGCCTGGAGGTCCAAGACGCAGGCCCGAACCACTGATCGGGCAGCTTCGGTTAGCCCGTCCCCTCTTTTTTAAGTGCGAATGCACTTTATAAGCGACCCTGAATTCCGTTGACCGCCGTCCGTCCACATAGCAACAGCTGCGGGTGCGCGCGCTCCTCGTCTTCCTTGGCAACGGGGGGAGATGGGCGCGCGCTGCCTGGCCGCTGACATGGCACATACCCACGTGGGGGATTGGCCAGGAATCGGGCGTGAGAAGGGCTAATGCACCCGCTTAAAGGAGTACTGACACGAAATTTCAAATCTGAGATCCGCTCTAGCAATCAAGTGCAACGACAACACAAATAGGTGTCTGTGCATGGCACATACCCACGTGGGGGATTGGCCAGGAATCGGGCGTGAGAAGGGCTAATGCACCCGCTTAAAGGAGTACTGACACGAAATTTCAAAGCTGAGATCCGCTCTAGCAATCAAGTACAACGACAACACAAATAGGTGTCTGTGAATAAATGCATCTTTCTTTCTTTGTAGTTGTGTGTGTGTGTGTGATCTCTCTTGCGCGAACATTACCGAACCGCGCAAATTCAACTCCTGCATTCGCACTTTCACATTCTTCCCCACGGGGAAATGCGGGGAGTTTTTTCCTCGTCCTCCTCCTCTTCCAACAGCCTGATCCAGCCATTTGGCAGTCCTGGGGGTTGGCCACACACGCTTTCCGTTCACCTTACCACACCTTCTTGACGGCTTGAAACTGCACGCCTTCCACCTCGGGAACCAGGCGGGTAAAGCTGGCTCTCAAAAGTGTCTAAACATGGCTGCCACCATGATGCCACGCTGTTGTTGCCAGATGACTAGATGAAGATGTCGTTAACAATTTTCTCAGATCAGGCACAAATTCAGGGCCCTAAATTAAACGTAGGCGTACATTTACTACGTATTGCATGGTTTTATACGTTTTTTCAAAGGATTCATGTTTGATGAACAAAAAAGTGAAATATTAGGCTAAAACAAGTGGGGTTTGAGGAGCGAAATTCAGTTCTGGTATTTTCTGAGGAGCGTCCGTCATGTGGAAGTAATTTTTAAAGCTTCACACTGGCATACCATGGTGCCGCCTACTGTGTCATTTCGACGCTTGCGGAAACTCTTATCTACCCCCGTGCGCCCTTGCTGCATCCCGCATACTGTTGACGATACGAATAAAGCCGCCGCCGCCATATCTTCAAAGGTACGATTCCTTAGATGCCTGGGTGTGGCTCCTGACGATTTGAACTCGCCGTCAGCTGGTAGTGTCATTTTACACGGTTACGCGAGACATTGCTGGGAAAATCGGCTCCCTTTTAGTGTATATGATTCGTAAATTGAAAACAAACAAGCGTCCGAGAGATTTAACGATGTCTAGCGTAAAAATAGGTTCTTGTTTACATGTGCTGTTATACTCACACTGAACGCTGTTTTGTATGAGTGAGAAATGAAACAAGCACCAAATAACAGTAATAATATAATAATTTTATTTCCACAATAAGATGGTTTTCTAGAGGAGGGCAAGGCGAAGAAGAAAGGTACAAGTTTTCCATTGATGCATACTCCTTCGATAACTGAAACACGCAATCCAAAAATTATAAAGATATAGCGCACCCGTCCGCACTCCTGTTGAGGATTTGCATGACAAATTACCTATGCGCGATGCATTAGCGAAGTTACGTTTTTTTGCGTCTACTTGTACTTCCACTCTTATATGGCCCACGTATATACCTGCACAGAGCAGGAGGCGGAATAAAATTCATTCATGCGAGCCTTAGGTGCTGATGTCTGGGAGCCACCCTCGTTGGTGTTTTAAAAAAATATTCTGTCCTTCCCTGTGTGCTTTAGCTAATTAACGGAAACGACCACTTCCGTTCGCGCTCGGATTTATCCGAAATGACTGCTGGTTTGGTCAGAAATCTCTCTGTCCATAGAAGCCACCTTCCAGGCCCCTTCTGCTAACGTACATACGCGCATTCTCAAGTCCCGATGGCCCTGTCGTGTATTTGTGCAAGTCAAGCCGAGCAAGGATATATGTCTCCCTTCACAAGTAAATGAATTGGAGCGTACCTATAAATTAGGTATTGCGACTTATCAGTTATATTGTAGTGGTTAATGTTGAAACAGCTGACAAATATTAACTATAGAAGTGAATGAAATTGCTTTGCATGAAACAATCATCATCCACCAGTGTAGAGTATTCAGACTTATTATGTATTACATGTAGCAGTCATTAAAATAACCGACAGTAAATTAAACTCTGAAGTCTTTTTTTATTTGCGACAATGACATCTGTGCGTATCGGTTCAGCAAGGACCAACTGCAGACGTTCTTCAGCTGTATACATTCGTTAGAAAGAAGCAATAATAAACCAGCCACTTCACAGTCCGATACGCATAGCACACTCCTTCTTATTTATGCCAACGTCAAACCAGTGGCAAACCTTGTCGAATTTCTACGCTTTCATTTAGGCGGTCTCACAGCAACAAAAACGATGACGACATTGCACTACCAGAGCTGGGTGCCAGTAATGCTGTAGCTGATTATGAGAGTTTCAGCTAATGCTCATTCTGGTTGAAGTCACCAGCATTCTCATTTTTATCAAAAATAATGGGGGCATGATAAGGCCATCAGCCCTTATGTATCGTGTACTTAACACCACAGAGCATATTCTATGTTGCACTTGCGGCAGCGAAACTAGGACAAATTTGACATTGATAGCCGTGCCCTCTCATTCTTTATCAGGTTATGTTTGAGACATGAGAGGGTATTTGTGCAAGCTGAACCCAATAAAATCCTCTACACATCCATCACTACATTAGTTTTCATACGTACAGCACATATAGTACATTACTCTTTGGATGAGAGAACAAGCAAAAAGAAACACAGAAAAGGCTAGGGGTCCATATCTACGAGAAATTCTCATGGAATTTTGTTTTACCACCACTAATCCCAGCAGGCTATTAGGGACGTTTGTCATGCTAACAGCGAGTATAAGATGCCCTAGAGTGCGAGTTAAAAGAAGCGAAGAAACAGTAGAAGGAAGGTAAGGAGGTTACTCAAGAAAAGCATGAAAAGAATTGACCGGTTGGCTGAACTACACATTAAAATGGGAATTAGGGGCTTGAAAGGGAAAGAAGAGACTGGTATAAAGTAAACAATAAAAAATTATGAGAATAAAAAAACAGGGCGTGGAAATGGCAAGTACAAAGCAACACCACTGGCAAAAAAAGAACGGCTCTAAGATAAGAAGGAAAAACGATAAAACTGGTAAATGAAGGATGCTAAACGCTAATAACTCCCTACAGAATCTCTGCGTTTTTTCCCTCTTATGCACTTGAATCTGCTTCAAGACGAGAATTGATTTAATTGCTATGCTGCACCCAGTCTACAACTGAAATATGACTGATTTGCTGTGCACAAGTTGTAAATAGTTTACATAATTTTTTATTTTTTGTTTAAGTGGAGCTGCACCTTTCTGGCAGGCTCTTGTGCCAAACTGACTCTTAGAATTGCCCTTGTTTTGTCCTTGCTGCCTCGCATTTATGCCTCTCGTTCGTGCTTCCTCTCATTTCATTTATGCTGGCTCTATTTGTACTATTTTATTTCGTTCTTCTGCTTTTCTCCACTGCAAAATGTTTTCATAGTCAAGTTGGTTTTCCCTACAAAAGGTTTTTGGCTTCCAGCCTTGCCTGTTTATTGGCTTTAAAGCTTTAAACCTGCCATGGCTGTGCTGGAGCAAGTCAGTTCACCACGTTATTTTCCTCTTTCCTCATTGAGAGAGGGGGACACGAAATTTTAAAGGGCAAAGAGCTCTGTGTTGATACTAACGAACACTTCCACTACTTTTTTAGTGTTTGTCAGTACTGAAACCTATAGTTACTATTAACCCAGAATGGCACTGCATGTTTTTCATGATACTCTTGTAGTCTCTTTGAGATTTTGTTTAAGCTGCTAGTAAGTAGATTAATTGGGACCCTCTGCTACCTGTCAACATTAATGATATATCTTGTGTGACGTCCAGAAGCATACAACCAATGCCCATTAATCTTCTAAGCTTACAAAGAAAAACGAAAAGTCTCTTGCGTGAGTTGCCCGATGCACATAACATAGTAACATTAGGCTTGGGTATTTCATGGTTTTTGAATCTAAACTAGTGCAAGGGCCACTCTCAAAATTCATTTCTATTAAAGAGAAAAAGTTGACACACCTTCTTCAGGGGCCTCGTAGGCAGGCACATACACCATCTCAAAAAGCGTGTTTGTTTACCATAAAGTGCAGTAAAGAATATGATTTCCAGTTACACGCACTTCTTGGAAGCATTTTCCAGTTCGAACTTCCATTCGTTACAAAAGCAAAGTTGTAAAGAGCACCTCAACAGATAGCGAAGACAATCAGCTCACGCATCCAGGGAGGGGGGGGGGGTGTGAAACATCTCAAAATAGCGCTGTAGAGACCGGACAACAAAGAAAAGACTACACAGGACTAGCGCTGGATATCAACTTGTTTTTAAAGGAAGAAGGAAAATAAATGGACTGGGGATTTTATTGAGCTCTCATGTCAGCTCACCTGCATTTAAAACAGGATAGGAGAGAGAAAATTAAAGATTAGAAAGGTGATGAAAGAGTAGAGAAGAGTAGTTCAACTGTGGTCGATTCTGTCGCAAACAACACACCATGAACACTGTTGGCTGGCGTAATGCTGCCTCCAGGAGACGAGAAGCCTTGAAGAGAATGATGAAGCGTGGAGGCGAGCTTGCTGTGACGAGGAGCGAAATCTGCGGCGGTCCCGACCGCTTCGGTGTTCGCTGGATCGGAGTGCGCCCGACACACGGGTACTGGGGGAGGCGGGAGCTGGCACTCGACCGCCCACACCAGCAGAACGAAAGCTGGACGAAATCTAAATCCTGGGGGAAGGCCCGAACGGTCAACGGGCCGCCAAAATGAAGTCCCTCCGATGCACAGGAGCAGGGAAAAACGCGTCCGCTCAACTCCGAAGCGACGACAGAACTCCCGTGACTCATCCGCAAAAGCCACCTCTCCGAGCGTACAAAGGACCCGCTAACCCACGCGGTACCCTTCTAAGCTGCGGAAAATTCAGCACTGCATCTAACGCGTTAGCATGGCACAAACGTTCGCTACCTACCACAGGAAAAACTTCACCCAACGTTAACAGCAAAGTTGTCACGGCGCATTCACTGCAACGGTGGCTTCCATGTTGGAATTCGTTGGTTGCTAGGTGAATACCCACTACTGCCGCCAACTCTAGTAGGCAAAAAGACAGCGGGTGACGCTGTGACGGTGGCATCATGGCTGCACCCGGATTTAGCATGGTTTCAATTCTCGGGCTGGCCGGGCAGCTTTTTCGATAGAGTCAGTAGTATTAACTCTATGTCGGGAACACTTCCAGTCGACCCTGCAGCGAGATCGAGCCTGGTCCTTGGGTGACGGCCGTATACAACAGCAGGTTTCTGACCAGTAGTTGCACGCGTGGTGCAGCGGTAGATCCAATGGTACTCTGTGAGAGCCTCCATTGGTGGGCGGTGTTCCTCCTGACACCTGAACGTAGTCCTTTAACACACGATTAAACAGTTCCACTTGTCCATTTGATTGTGGATGATATACTGCAAAGAATGTGTGGTGGATACCTCTATTCCACAAGAATTCTCGATGGATGTACATTGTGGCCTATGGGCACTCACAATCTCATTGGGATAGCCTTCACGGCTAATATACCCCGAAAAAGAAAGAACATGGTCGTCGCTGAAGTGACGTTGGATGTGAACCCTACTTCTGGCCACTTGCTGAAGTCGTCTACTAAAGTAATGGCAAAGCGACAGTCCTGAAGAGACCTTGCGTAAGGACCAACGATGTCGATGCCTATCTTCTCCCACGGTGCTGAAAGAAATGGTACCGGCTGCATTAGCGGCACAACTGGCTTTGCTGATTTGTCAACAGACTGACAAACAGCACAAGACTTGATTAACTGTTCGACGTGCTTGTTCATGTCATGCCACCGGTATTTTTCTCGGAGTCGTTGCTTTGTACGCGTGATGCCTGGGTGCGATTCATGGGCGATATCCAGAAGTCTGCTCACCAACAAAGAAGGTACCACGAACTGTTTCCCTCGGAGCAGCAGGTCATTCATCACTGACAGTTCGTCCCCAACCGTGTAGAAAGGCATTGCTTCTGGAGGCAGCGTCTTGGCTGATGGCCGCCTTGACGTTGTACACTGCATCACTTGGCAAAGTACAGAATCCTGCACAGTTGCGGTTACGAATTCCTCGTTAGTTAAACATAAAGAAACAAAGCAAAAGCATCTTCCGGCCCTGGATGGGCTCCATACTTCTCCTGCGGTAACCGGGAAAGGGCATCTGCGACAGTGTTTTCAGTGCCCTTCTTGTATTCTATTATTTAGTTTTATGCCAGTAGTCTGGCATGCCATCTAGCAATCCTAAAGGCTGGCGGCACACTCCATTTGCACCGAGCAGCGCCACCAGTGCCTGATGGTCTGTACGTAACCTGAAGTACCTGCCTCAAAGGTACCTTTTCCAATTCTCACATGCCCACATCCAGGCTAGTGCTTCCAGTTCGCCTACCGAGTACTTGGCTTCAGCCGGTGTTAGGCGTCGTGATGCAAAAGCAATGGTTTGCAAGTCATCACCCTTCTGTTGCTAGAGTACAGCTCCTATGCCAATGCCAGAAGCATCTGTTGTAACCACTACTTCGAGAGCAGGGTCAAAAAGCTGTAAGCAGTGGCTCGCCAAGAGGAGCTTCAGCTGGTCAAAACAGGCTTGCCTTCTGGCGTCTAAGTGAAACCTACTCCCCTCCATAAGACCTGTAGTAGAGGCTCAACGAGGTCAGCATAGTGCGGTATAAAATTTGCATAATACCCAACTATGCCAAGGAAAGAGCGCAACGTTGGCACATTTGTGGTGTCTGGAACTGTTTGGATGGCCTCTCATTGCTCACAAGTGGGCGAACCCCTTCTTCGGTCGATCTGTGACCCAAAATGTCAAGCCTCTTGACTCCAAAATGCATTTGTCATTCCTTTTTAGCCCAGCATGGGCAATGCCCTTCAAAACCTGCCGAAGGCAGGCGTCATGCTCTTCTTTTGTGCACCTAAACAAAACAATGTCGTAAATGTAGCAGAGAGTATTTCTGCAGCATTGCAAGATTGTAGTCATCATTCTCTGGAAAGCAGCTGGTGCCGAAGCGAGTCCAAAAGAGACACGCTTGTACCTGTACAGCCCATGCTCTGTGATGAAAGCGGTCAGGTCCCTGCTGTCTGGGCTAAGACTCAATTGATTTTAGGCCGAGGCCAAATCCAGTCTTGAAAAGAACTTTGCACCATGCAGCTTCGTAGCAACTCTTCAGTGTGAGGCAGGGGAAAGGAGTCCGCAATGATTGCTTTGTTAGGTTCCCGCAGGTCTACACATAACCTAAATTTCCTTTTCTTTTTCTTCGTTACCACTCGTCAGGCACTCAATGCCTTTAGCTCTTGCCCCTTCAGCAGGAATTGTAGCAACGTCTGCTGAAAAATAAAGTCTTCTTCTTCTTCTTCAACTATTGGGGAGACCCAAGGGGAACTTTCAATTTTCTCAATCACATCTGCCTATTCTAACCGATTCACTTCAGCTTCCACAGATTCCTTCACCGCAAACGGCAAGCGTCGTAGTTTAGCGCTTCCAGGAGTAACATCCTTGCGTTTTTGACTTTATGCACGAAGCCCTTTGCAAGACCCAAATTCCTGTCACACAGGTGAGAGAACTGGGATAGCATATCAGGACAGAGCCCTTCCGGTTACAAAAAGTGTGGAAACAGCTCAGTGACGTGCCATTTATGTGTAGTCGCAGTGTGTTGATGGCGCGATGAACAGAAGATTTGTGCCTTGTGGTATGACGTAGAAAAGTACTTGAGCCTGCCGGTTCAGATACTAGACTGGAGTAGCGAAGCATCCTTGAATGTTGATTTTTCTGCACAAAAAATAGAGCAATGTCGCCGATGTTGACTGGAGTGGTGGTGGAGGCCTCAGTTTGCTGTACGTGTCAGCAGCAAGAATTGAAATTTCAGAACACGTGTCCTCGAGGAAATCGACGAGAGGTTCTTGAACCTGTACTTGTATGCGCACTCCGGTGCTCTGTTTCCCATTAAGTTGCAGCACGCTGAGAGCTGCTGGATCGTGGTGCTGGACTTCTTGAACATCGAGGAACTTCTTGCTAATCTTCTAGCTACGACAGACTCTCTCGAGATGGCATACATTGCCACACTTGCTACAGGTCTTGCTCCTTGCTTTACAAATAGCACCATTGGCTGATTGTTTCGTAGAGCCGCAGTGAAATCAAGTCCTACTATTTTATCCCGACGAGGCACGTTCGGCTGGCCCTGGCGCCAAACTCTTATCCACTTTTCGCACATACCCTGCAGGGCTAGCTGATGACAACTCTTTGGAATATTTTGCAGCTTCTTCGATACTTCGAGCAATTGTGAGGGCCCTGTTTAACGCCAATGAGAAGCCTTCCAAAAGTAGCCGTTCCCGACGTACGGGGTTGCTCATCTTGGCGACGAGTTGGTCGCGTATGAACTCGTCCGCCCTGTCAATAAACGCGCAGGAAAGTGAAAGTTCTCAATGACGTTGAACGCCAAACCGTTGGCGTTCAAACCGTTGGCGTTCAAGTACTTGCTGCGGAGTAGGCCTCGAGCGTCTGTAGAGCAGTCTTGAATTCGTCATCGTCCTCCGTAGGTTGCTTCTCTGGTAGCGTGTGGTAGATTCGTTGTCCCTCGACCCCCAGGCAATGTAGAAGGAGCGCCTTGCGGCGTGCTGCCAGGTACGCGTCGCTTGCCGACGCTTCGAGGTAGTTCTCGAACATCCGACGCAATTGCGTCCACGGTACGGCGGGCTTTCCCGGTGTCGGTAGAAATGGTGGCGGCGGCGTCAGTGCCATTGAAGAAGATTGCAGTATGTCGTACTTGAGTACTGACGTTGCGTTCCGCTCGCAGCAGAAAAGGGTTACCTCGTCGCCATTATGTCGTATCCGCCACCCACCGAGTCACCATACGTGGCAGAGAGATGCAGACGCTACCTCGTACCCACGAAAAAGTGAGCCTTTACTCTTGTTACATGCTATTTATAACCGGGCCGCGGTTACTGATGATGATACTGGAAATTGGCCACCTTAGAGCTTTCCGCTACCCGTTGGCATGAACAGAACTACATTACACAACACAACAATCTTCCCGTAGGGGAACCGCTAAAGAAGATGACGGAGAAGAAGACAAAGCTGCGAAGAGGCGGGCATGTACGTTCCTCTCAGCCCGTCCGCAGTGCCCCTGAGGATGATTGTGGCAGGATACCCTAGGGATTGGACAACCAAAAATCCATAACGAGATAGCTTCGCGTTCAACCAACGTCGTCGTCTTCCCGTAGGGGAACCACTGAAGAAAAAGGAAGACAAGAAGACAGCTGCGAAGAGAAGGGCGTGTACGTTGCTGTCAGCCGTTGCACCAACGTCAACATCCTTTACCTCACCAACGCTGACGGAGACTACCGATTCTACCACAGAGACAACATCGACAAGAACAGGATGGAAGAGTTTCGGTGCCTCGAGATCCACCGCTAACTCACCGTAACACCACAGTACTTGCGTGCCTTTGCCACTGGTGTGGACCCGGACGCAAAATTCCCTCTGGCGCTACTACACACCAGATCACTCAACATAAAGGCAACACAATAGAACCACACGGATCCCGCCCCCCCCCCTCCATGCTTCGCATCAACATCAGGGTTTCCCACGAGAAGATGGTGTAATTTTTTTCTCTCTTTCCCGGTCTTGACGTGCTTCGACGGCTCGAATTACTTCACTAGGCCATGTAGAGGCTGTTAGCCTGTTTTCCTCCAGTTACAGCAAAGAACGCTTTTCGACAGCAACCTAAAAACGAGCCACAAAAACAATGCAGAAATTGAAGGCGTATCTGATGCGACAAGCAAAGCACGCAGTGCCCCTCCGTTCTGGCGATAACTATAGCTTTCTCAGTGGCTCCAGACGCGAAGGAAAGAGTGAAAGCACTTAACGAAAGTGTTGCAGGGTCCCTTTAGGCCTTGCCCTTGTACGAGCGACCACAGCTGGATGTTCGTCTTCTTCCATCGCACATGGCCTTTCACCACACGTAGCCTCCTCACCTTCTTTTGTGGCGAGCGCTCATCGCTGCAGTAGCGCCCTCCTCGCCTTCCTCCGCCAGGTGGCGACATGGGTTCCGCGCGCGTCTCCGTTCCCTCCTCGCACATCTCTCTCCTGCCGCCTATCTTTCCCCGCCATCGGGCCGCTGCTCTTGCCGAACGCTCCGCTAGGTGGCTACACGGGTCGCGTGCTAGTCCCCATTCCCTCATCTCCTATCTCTCACCAGAAGAGCTGCAAGGTGGACTAGTCGGGAAATCATATTCTTGGATGAAACCAGCGTGAACCTAAACAAATACAAAAGAAGTGAAACACATGTTACATCAAACTGCGTTTGAGATAGCATGAAATGTCTTTAAATTTAGGGCCCCCCATTTTCCCATCTTTCTTCACAGTGAACAAATGTGAGCAAAGGCACTGTGAACAAACGCCCTGCAAAATTATGGAAGCGTTCCACATAGCCGAAAGAGGAGACACGTCTGTCAGCCAAGCAAGCGTGTCTTCATCCCAAAGAGATTGCATATCTGCGTTGGCCTTGACTGTAGCCGGTGTCGGTATGTATACCGTATCACCGTGGCTTTTGTAAACTTTTTTTGCCCATGCACACTGTTTTTACTATTTGTGTGAAGTGTTTATAATTAAACTTTAGTTTTTAGACCCGCGGTAGTCCTTGTGTCCACCTTCTTTGTCTTTGTTCAAGTTTTCGCTGATTTATTCTAGAAAAAGCCTATCTCTTCCGTGTCGCCTATCTCCCCAAGCCATCAGGCCGCTGCTCCGTACCGGGCACTTGCGAACGGTTGTGTGGCTTGACCTTCAGTTCTCAAGGTCAAATCTGGTCACCCCGCGAAGAGCGACCAAGGTAGCGTAATGTAGCTTTCACTACAAAAAGAGAAACATAACACGCCCTATACGGGAGCACTAAAAAGTGGCGCGAGAAAGAAATGAGAAATATGTGGGATTTTTTTCGCATGTTGCATATTGCACATTGCATTTCGGCTATAAATAAATTTCTGAGTTGAAGGAGAGAAAAACTTTGAGCGATTTAAAAAGAACCACAACGGCATAGTTGGACCATTCTTGACAATAAGTACATTACACCGGTACAGCAGGCAAAAAAAGACAAGGCATACAAATGACAACGGCTAGCAGATAAGGGAGAAACGTACGTGCTACTTGCGTTTAAGGAGAGCAGTAGTTATATATCTTTTTAGAAATAATTTACGATAAAATATATTTGCCATATTCAAGAAGACTAAGATGGGTGTTACGCAAAAATTATATCACTCCAAGAAACTTCTTCTTGGCCTCAACCCAACTAATAGATTGATAGTCAGGCTGTATAGCACATACCTAAGTAGATAATATTTAAAATTAGGCAAAGTCGTTCAGATATGATGATGAGTTAGAGTTGATAGTGAGAGCTGATACATGTACAAAACGGGACCACACTCAGTGATTGAAACACGTGATTCACCAAGGCAGTTGTGGACGAAAATAACAATTTGAAATTGTACTACATTCATGGGCTTACGTATGCTCATTGACAAAGGAAGTTTCCTGCGAAAATACAATTTTCAGGGCTTTCTTTTTTCGTGAAAGAAATCTGAATTAGTTTCATTACAATTAGGTCATATGAGATTCAGAGTACATTAACTGAGAAGTAAATTGAAGGTACAGCTGTTTTTATTCTACTTGGGTAAAATATATTGTACTTCGCTTATCAAAAGAACGCCGATGGATGTTTTAATGCGCGGGTAGTCAACAGTGCCGCTTCAACTGATCGTAAGAATTAAAGCACGCATGTAGAAATCGGCAGACATTTATGGCCACCAACGTGAATTTGTTTTATTTTCAGCTTGACATAATGAGAGATAGGCTTTTTTTTGGTCGAGCTAATAAATTTAGTCTTACATTTACACGATTTGGTTGGCATCAAGCCAATACTATATTTGACAACCAATCATTTTCGCGACGTTGAATTATTTCGACAGCAGAAACAGAAAACAAAAAATATGTGTCATCTGTGTACAGATCAGGAGTTGATTGATTGATTGTGGGGTTTAACGCGCCGACGCAACGCAGGCGATGAGGCGCGTCGCAGTGGAGGGCTCCGGATTAATTTTGACCACCTAGGGATCTTTAACGTGCGCCGAAATCTCGTACACACGGGCGTTTTTGCTTTTCGCCTCCATCAGAAAAGCGGCCGCCGCGGCCGGGAATCGAACCCGCGACCTCGTGCTCAGCAGCGCAACGCCTTAGCCACTGAGCCACCGCGGCGGGTTATAGAAGTTATCAGGAGTTATAGTGTTGCGTATGTCAGTAATATAAACGAGAAAGTTCAATGAATTCAAGTAGAGCCTTGCGGTACACCATAAAAATTTTTATCAAACTATGAAGGGAATATGAGGGGAATATACGTAACCATGTGCACTGCGTTCTTCATATAAAGTATTTTTGAGAAGAAGAAATGTTAGACGACGAATAGCGTAAATAGGTAAATTATTTTCCATTTACTTTAAGGTAATAGACTCAAACTTTTTCGAAAGACACGAAAAATTCCCATGGTACATCGTTTGCTTTCAAATTTACGAAATATTTCTTTCCTGATATAAAGTATCAATGTCTCTATTAATTTTTTGCATTGGTATGAATATTGTTGTCTGCAAAGAAGATTTTTCGATTGTGGCAAGGTATGCTGCCTTTTAAATATGGTACCCTCGGGAACTTCAGCAACAAAGGCAAACCCGATGTTGGTCTGTAACTTTTGAAGTCGTTTTGACTACTTTTTTTATAGATAAGTCATCAGAGCGCGATATTTTCTTTTGTCAGAATCACACCGATTTGCATCATTCTGTTGAATGTATGAAACATTCATTTTCAGTTCTTAAGGCGGGTACCACAGAGAGATACAGGTTTGAAAACACAATAAATTCATAAAGTTTAGGACGCTTTACTAATAAATAAACTTACAATCAATATTTACGCTTCCAAATTAGGACTATCAACCGGCAGCCTAATTAAAAATGCCTTAATGACCTGAACGTACATTCAAACCAAAGCACTCTCATTACTTAATCTTATATACTTAATTAAAAGGTAGTAGTATAGATAGTGGATAAACTGTCGTCATGCAAATGTTGAAAAATAGGGCACTAAAAAGTTCGCATGCGGAATACAAATGTTGTACAAGCTTGTTTCAGCCAAGACAAGATTGTGGGAGAAATGAAGATCACGAGAAAGGCTGCACAGAGTGGTTGAAGTCATGGCTGTAGACAATTACTTTAAACCACTAAAACAGGGGCAACGCAATTTCTGGGAAAGGTCAGGCCTCTGAAGAAAGATCAATTGAACTTCCTCTCATGGTGACCGAAGCAGCTTAAGCAATGCAAGTTCGGCCGGTAATTAAAATCAGCAAAAAGTGAGTAACTTAGATCTTAAAAGTACAAGACAACGTCAGCTACATACCTTGGAAAGTTCTAAACGGAATCGCAACGCCATTCTGTAGGCCAGAAAATAGGGCATGTAATTTGTACGTCGCGAAAACAGAAAATAGGTCGCAACTGAACTCGAGCAGTAATAACTTGCTGGCGGCGCGTCGCTCCTCATTCAACGATACAGTTGCATTGCCTTACCAGGTCTCCAGCCTGTTTTTCATCCGTTGTGGCAATATGTTTATTAAGAGCATTCCGTGTAAGCTGCGAGGAATAAATTTCAGCTATAATATAATTTCTGTGCACTAAGAAAAAAATTGTACACCCAGAAATCACCACAGGTGTTTTTCACCGCAACAACACAAAGCGACCAATCAATCTGACCAAACGTGCCAATATGCAACTGAAAAGGCTCAGCATGGTATTAAATTACAAATTCAGATGCATATCAGCTCATTTTGCTGCATATGTAGTCGAAATGCAATTGTCCTCTGCAGCGTCCACACATAAACGCTGGTCCTCTCTCCCCTACCCACCTCGCACGCTGTCCCTCTCCTGTTTTTCATCTCGCACGAAACAAACGTGGAGGAGATTTGCTAGTCTCGAGCTACAGAACAGACAATATATACATGGACAAAAAAGGGGCACACACAATTATCACTTCCAATTGAATGTTTAGATATCAAAAATTCTTCGGCTTCCCCCATTCGTCCTTTATCGCCTTCTCACGTCTTCCAAACACAGCGCATTGCTGAAAATACGGTACACACTCATGTAGCATAGCCTGAGCGGTCTTGTGCCCTGTCAGACCAATTTCACATTGCAGTCATGTTTCTGGAAGTGATCATTTATGCACCGAGCGCGACTACCTAAACAACACTTTCCATAGTGACTCTGTTTAGCGTGAGTTCGTGAAAGTTTATTATAAATGAAGAACATTCTACACGAAAGAATAATCCTTCGCTTTTACTTCCGGCGCATGCTTCAGATATTCCAAACATTACTTCCGGTGCTTCGTCTGGTATCCTCGAGGCTGCGTGGTGTCGCAGCCACTGAGCCACTACTGCGGGTGACATAAAGGGGTGCACTCCTTGCTGTCGTATAAGTTCTGGCTATGTCAAATTTTACAAGTACACTGACCTGTTTTCGGCGAGAAACTTTGGTTGCCAACATATGCTTTCCAAATAAAATTTCAGTGGTATTTACATTTTGGATGGAGACTAATTAAAATATGACGACTGCCAAGAAACCGGATGAGGCGGCCATCCCGCAAAATACACACCAGCTTTACGATGTTGCTACTCAGAAGAATTAGTGTGATATTCTTTGCGGCAAAACCAAAACCTGCGTATGGTACCCTATCAGCAATATTTCAAATGAGTTATTCAACTATTTTCCAGGGACCTGTTCTTTGTCTCGGCTTACGAAATGATCAGGAGGCTCACAAAACAAAATGTGTACCCTTAGCACCGTGATGCCATGTCTCCTCGGGTAAGCCGCAGTCAGCTGGACATGAACGTCCTGCAAGTACAACGTCAGGGAAGCTGGCATTCTTAAGTCAGGAGATGAAGAGACCGGCAGAAACAAAAGGACAACGGGATGTCAGTTTACGTGCGGTCTGTTGTCCACGTTTCCAGAAATGCCCGCGCATACTTACAATCTAGTTTTTTTTATTTGCGCTGTTTGCCCTTAGTCGGCCTTGCGTCATAAAAACCCAATAATCAACATCGACATACAATCCAATTACTGTAAAGAGACCATAGAGACAAAATACAAGTTATTTAATTTAAAAAATGGCTGACAATTATTATGATCCATACTGCGAATTGTGCTCCCTAGTGAGCAGCACGAACTGCAGTCTTCCACGCTTTCTCCAAGGGTCGCGCCGAGGTGAGTCTCGTTCGGGCTCAGCATGCTGCCCTCCCCTCACACTTACCTCCGCCATTTTCTCTACCTTCGCTCGCTCATTTACAACGCCGTCGCCACCGTCAAACCGCAGAGGTGGCGGCCGAAGTGCTCCGCAAGGAAATACAATTTTGTAGGGCCCTCAACGCTACCGCGCCATCATGGGATGCTTTTTCACTCAGAAATAATACAATTTAGGCCAACAATTCCATTCTCCCGCTGCATCATGTGTTATGTGGCGTCGACAATATCGTACCAAGGGCAGCTACCTCACAGATAAGTTAGTATGTTGCCCAACGCTGCATCCAACACTGAAAGGAACTTTTGTTACCCTGTTTACCATCATCCTTGATGCTGTTACTATACTGGTCGGGGATGACTGTCAGAACACTGTTTCTTTCTGGCCGGGTTTGTACCTGGCTAGTAGTTACGCTTGATAGTAATCGCGTCGTGAAATGTTGCGTATGACACGCAGGAAGCATCCTGTCAGTAGTGGTGTCGTTTATTGCAGTTGGCCAGTGTCGTGTCAAAGAAGCCCAACGCACCCGATGGTGGTGCAGAATCGGACGGCAGAGTGCCCACGGTACGCCCTATTGCTTTATGCTTACGCGTTTGTTCGTAAATTCCATTGTTTGCCCAACCATTCTTAGTGCTACAAATTAACATGGGCTTAATGTAAGCGCCAATAACCAGTAATTAGAGCTTAAAATTCTTGTTCTAGATCAAGCATGCTAGCTTGGTAACTAATTGCGCATGGTAAGCAAATTAGACGATTATGGGCAGTGTCTAAAACAAGCTTTTAACTATGTACGCACTGTCGTTAGAAATAATAATTCTGACGTTCTATCATCTTCTGTACTGCCGCTACCCTGTTTAACATATAGCCGTAAAAAGGCTGACCTTCTTTACTTTTTAAAAAAATTAGCGCCAATCTACCCTGCGAATGTGGTTGGAAAGCAAAGCTGTAAACGGCACCCACAACGATTACCCATGCAACGTCAATTAGATTCACTCACGTCGCTTTACAAATAGTGAAACCAGAGAGAAGTGAAATGCACTTAACCACACCATCTATAACTGCAAAGAGATATTCCTGGTAAGGCTAAATTAATGGACGATGCATGAAATGTGGTTGGTTGAGTTGTATTGGGGTAGCATATGAGTGGAAACTCTTTTTTCATAAAATTAAAGATCACACCCGGTGTTAGACGATATCACTTCTCCGTCTCTGCCGTCGCGTACGGAGGTAACGAGGTCGGCGGGAGAGACGGCGGAGGAGGACAAGAAGAAGAAGAAGAAGAAGAAGAAGAAGAAGAAGAAGAAGAAGAAGAAGAAGAAGGAGCAGGAGGAGGAGGAGAAGGAGGAGCAGGAGCAGGAGGAGGTGGGAATACTTCTATTCAGATTTCTGAACGGCCCAGAGTGCGGTCCTGGGAGTGGTTCCTTCTTCACTCTAGGCCATATTGAGTCCGCGACGCCTGTACTCCGTCCACCTGCTGAAGCTTGGTAGGAAGAGATGGACTCGACAGCAGCATCACCCATTGCTCTTGTTCGGTAGTTAACGGAAAGAGAGGAGGGTGCTCACGGCTAAAGTCACACGCCCCGATTATGTGGTGGAGTGTTCCTACGTCTGAGCAATATTTACATTGACCGTCGCAGCGATTCGGGTGGATTAAGTGAATACGCGTCAGGTGGGGGAAGAAGTCGGATTGTATGTGTCATAGGGTAGTTTGTTTTTCTCTAGAAAGGTCAGGGTAAGGCGAAGGCAGGGTCTGCTTCAGAAGCTGATAATGATGAGTTATGTCCCTAAACAAGACAAGCGGGTGACTGTCTTCGTGCAGCTCCATAGCACGGCGAATAAAAGTGCAGGCTTGGTGGGTGTATTCGTTGCCCTCCATTGAAGCGTGGGCGGGTGTCCAGATAAGCTGAATGGAACAATTTCCTGAGTAGTTTTTAAGCACATGCAGCGCAGGTCGCGACACCAAACCCAACTAGTAATTCCGGAAGGCTTGTTGGGGATCGGTGACTACCTTACGAACCCCTGGTTGAGTGAGAGCCAAGGCGATGGCTGCCGCTTCTGCTGCCGTCATGTCTTTGGTCTTCAGTGAGGCACAAGCCAGGAGGTTGGTTGTGGAGGTAGTCACAATGATGGCGTAATGCTTCCCTCGATGTTAGGAGGCGTCTGTGTAGATATTTGCATGATCCCCACCGAGGGTGGTGTTGAGCACTTGAGCCCGTGCTTGTCGGCGACCCTCGTCGTGTGACGGGTTCTTATTTCTAAGAAAAAGGAGCATCTTTAGTTCTTGTCGCCAAAAGTCCCAGAGTACATCAAGCGGAGTGACATTCTCTGCTGCCCAGCCAATCTGGTGAAGGATTTGGTGACCCGCCGCAGTTCTGCTTATTAGGAGCTTCTATGTAGAAAGAGGGCCCTCTATCAGCTCTTCTACCCTGTTGTAGAGCACAGTGCTAAGCATCCTCTCTGTGGACGCACTCATCGGAAGAACAATGGCTTGTTCAATCGCCTTTCTAATCATTAGTGAAGCATCTTTACGTCCTCCTTGCCGAGTAGAAGACAGGAGGTTGTTGCAGGTGATTCTCGAGAGGACAAAAGCTTGAACTAATCGAAAGGTATCGGATTCCTTGAGGACTAGGCTTTTGGTGGGAACTCGCCTGATCATGTGCATGATTTTATTGATGCTGTGTTTGAGGCGCTGCAAAGATACGTCACTCTTGTTGTTGTCCTGAAGATGTAGGCCCAGGATCTGGCCATAAAGGAATATTTGAATGTGTTCCTGGAAGTGTCGTTTGGCATGAGGGCGGACGACAAGGAGCTGAGATTTTTTACGTGAACACTAGAAAGCACAGGCTTTAGCACATCACCTTACTGGACTTGAGATGCCATGGGTTGGTGTAAGCTTGCTTTATTCGCTATCGAGTGGCATTCAGCGAAAATGCAGGGGTAAACCCGAAGACGTGCTGGTTGAGTGCACCACTTGTCATCGCCTTCTACGCTTGGGCTCCTAGCTAAATTGGTAAGACGCCGCGCTCTGGTGGTTTTAGTCTATTCGTTCCAGGTTCGATTCCTGGCGGTGCCAGTAAATTCTTTTATTGGTTCGGGGAAGTTTTCTGGTGACACCAACGGTCGCGAAAGATCCCTTGGGGGGTAGAGATAAAAAGCTTTGCTTTAAAATCACTCACGGCCCAGTGTCTGTCCGTAAGCTGCTACACAGTGTTCCACTCCACAGTCCGTAAATCAGGAGCAGTAAAATAGTAAAATTATAAACCCAAACGCCTGCGTGCACTTTGTCCCATGTTTTTATTGCAGAGAAAACAAAACGAAATACGAGAATAAAATAAAGTGTATTGTTCCTTCCGAATTTTAAAGTAAATGCCTTACAGGTTGTTTGTTGTGCATAACGCTTTTGTCATGTTCATAATATTATCCGTGACCTTCACCCCGAAATTTGAGCAATAAATACTCCACATACGGCGTGAAGGTCACTCATAATAATTTTTATTGTCTTTCCGACATCCAAAAATTACTGTTTTTCTCTTTTCCGATGTAAGCCACCACAGGCAAAGCTGTTTTTGTGTAACTTTTGTTTTTATATATTTCTCTGACAACGAAATAAGTGCTATAAATATTGGTAAATATAAAAACAACCAAAGTGGGGCCATGACCATTTTGTTTCACATAAAACTTTATTACGGGATAGGAGGCTAAATCTTATCTATAGACCTTACGTTATGTAATTGAGAGACAAAGTATAAATGGGTGCAAAAAATTTAGAAGACGCGATTCGACTGCGATAGTTCCCACTTTGACTGCTGCGGCCAATTTGGTGACCTGCGACACAAAAGTGGAAAAGTTTTTAAACATCGGTAATTTCTTAGCTAGATATTTGCAACTTTTCTCCTAGACCCACTATAATTGAATATTTCGCAGGGATATTTTTCCGGAACATTTTTTACACTAGCAGTGCCGTAACAAATATAACTTTTGAATTTTTTCTTCGCATTGGCTGAGAGATTGATAGCGGGGTTTTACGCGCCGAAGCTACAAGTGGGCTGTGAGTAGACCGGAGTGAAGGGTTCCAGAAGACGTGTTGGCCACCTGAGCATTTTGAACATGCGAAAAATCTTCACAAGAGGCGTTTCTGCTTTTTTCTACGTGAGACAAACACCACCGCGACTAGAATACATAGCAACATCCGTTAACCTAGGAGAACAGCGAACACTAAGCCAGCACGGACGGTCATTGGCACAATGGTCATTAACCCTTTGCAGCTTTTTTTCATTGTTTACGAATTGCTGCTAAACATCGTGCATCCAACCCATTGCTTTTGAAAGCAACCTTTTAAAAAGTTTGCTATAATAGGTCCGCTGAAAAACTAAAAAACGTTAACAAGCTCCCTGTTGACGTCTTTTAAAACGATATGTTTTTTTTCTCAATTTTGGGAAACTTGTGTGAACTGGAACTAAATAAACATATCTTAGAGAATGCTAAAAATGAATTGGGTTTTTCTTTTTTCCCTGGGAAAAACGAAGTCACATTCAACACAGTTTTCTTCTCTGATCAATATCTGAACAGCAGCTCTCAATAAATAAAAACAAATAATTGTGGATCTTTATAAACTTTGGCAATATATCGCGACAGATTTTAAGAAAACTTCTCGGGTAATCGTATTTTCCACTGTTCATTGCCGAAGGATAGAAATGTGCAGTTTGCACCTTGTGTCAACATTTCTGTTTTCTCAAATTTCTAGTGGGGTAAGGTTGCCATTGTATAAATATGTAGTATGGCTTTGAGTGCGCGGTATCAAAAAACCATTCACACTCAACCTTCTTACACCCTTTTTCGCCCAAAAGGGTGTAAGGACCTTGTCCTATGGCGAACACCTCTAAAACGTGTTTTGGCGAAACAAAGGTGTACGGATAGAAAAAGGGTGTTCGTATGAACACCATAAAAAGGGTGTAAGGTTGCTCAACACCCTGAAATAAGGGTGTAGTCAGGGCAGCAGCTAAGCGTGGCAATGAGAATGGGCGGAGTGCGCAGAATTCAACACAAGCAGTCAATACGCACAAGTTACACTTGTAACACAAATGAATTCAGCAATAAAACCAGCCCCCAATCGAGTCGGGGGGCTTGTCGCAAAAGACAAATTTGGGCGTAATTTTGAAACTATTGATTTTCTTATGAGAATATACAAATGAACACGCGGATTTGCAAAACCCTTTTATTCGCGAGGTAGTTTTTATGTTTCATAACTCATAATATTTTATTAGACACCAAACACATCTTTCCCAGCACCTCAACACCCTTCAAAAAGGGTGCTAAATTTTTCAACATTCTTTTTCCACGAAGGGTGTAAATCAACGAATTAGGCTGTTCGAAACTAAGAAAAAGGGGCTAAAGAAAAAGGGTGTTAGAAAAATGGTGTAGGAAAAGACCGCCAAATAAGAATAAAGGTTAAGAGACCACCAACTTTGCACCTGTTTACACGGTTGGACTGAGCATTTTCTAAGGCGGGGGGGGGGGTGTTTTGTGCATCGCGATGTTTAAAGCAATAGGGAGTGGCATAATTTATACTTTTTTATTTTTTTATACATACTGCAGTCCTACAAGGACCAAGCAGGAGGGTAGAAGGGAAAGGTACATGCCTCATAGGGTACCCATGAATACATACAAATTACCATTGACTGGTCACGCCCGAAAAAGTATAAATACATCAACAAGTACATACACATACATACATATTTACACACATATGAAGGTAACAAGTAACAAGATAATTTTAAACAAAAACAATTGCACACTGGAAAACTCATCCTAAACTAAAAAGTTACAACGATCACACTATGTTTCTAGGTCGAGAGAAACAAACCTTAGTACAATAGAAGCTCGTACAATAAGAGACCGCCCTAAATGTTTTTACATAAACTAAACAACAAGGATAAAACAAATGCGCAAATTTCCGAACAAACAATGCAACCCACAAATAAAATATCCTCAGCTATTCAAGAACTACACGGAAAATAGAAAAGCACAGGCAATCAGTGGGCAAACGTCTGACACAAACCTGCTTCATACTCTAGGGCAGCAAACACCTTCGCTAAAAAATCGGCTGCAGTTCGCGCAAAGAAAACCGAACTCGGTAATGTATTACACTCCGCAATTGTCCGCGGGAAGAAAGAGTATTTGAGTAGATTTGTGCGAGCTTCTAAGGAAGAAAATTGTGTGAGTGGCGATGTCACGACGCTCGAGGCAAGAACGGCTTGACGTAAGCGTTTGCGTTGAGCTTCAGGTGCCCATGAAAAGGGAAAATAAAACGTTTAATCAAGCTAGTTTACCGCAGAAGAAGTGACAACCGGGCTAGTTGGTAATGCATATGGGACATCTTGAAGGTAGCGCACTTAAACACGGACACTAGTGGACGGACAGCGCTGTGGTTTGTCGTTTCTTTCACTAGTGTCCGTGTTTAAGCGCGCTACCTTCAAGATGTCCCATAGATTGCCGCGCTGCTCTAATGTTGCAACTGGATGTTGCACCTTAAACGAAGACGAGGAATCAGTGGACCTATACTTGCTGAAAATAAAACGCACTTCTCGGCGCTGCACCATTTCTAGATTTTGCTTGTCCTTTTTAGAAATAGGGGTCCCAAACATGTTGGCGTATTCAAGCTTAGGTAACACTAACGTCTGACAAGCGAACGGTTTGCAGCTTTACGTTTGTGCCTTATGAACCCAAGCTTCCACATGGCAGCTGCGCAGATATTTTCAATGGGCTTACCCCATCGTAATGTATTACTAATTGTCGCCCCTAGATATTTGTGTTCAGGGTTTTCTTTAATAGTTCCCCCGCCAATACAACAGTAAAGATAAACGGCTCTTTTTGGTTTATGGTTCGCAGGGGAACAGCTTTATCCTAGTTAAACTTCATGGACCACGATGTGCCCCAGTGGCCAATACGTGTCAAGCTCTGATTTAACGTTATTTGATCCTCAGGACATGTAATTTTTCTGAAAATGAAGCAATCATCTGCAAAAAATCGTATATGAACATCAGAGGAGACAATTGAAGTTGTATCATTTGCATAGATTAAAACTGTCAATTGGGCCCAAGACGCTTCCCTGTTAAACACGTGATAAGACACGTAATGCCCCTGACAAGACCCCAGAGATCTCCACATATTGACCCCGCAGGGGGCATCTGCTAAAGAAGATGTTTGCGTGTGCTGTGCGACACCACGTACCCCGAGCACCCACGTTTAGCCGTGCGTGGCAGCGTCGTGACCGGGGAAAAGAGGGTCCTGGTGGTTGAGCCGACGCCGACTGCTTGGACCTTTAAGGCCCCTTGGCGAAGTCAACACACCACTTTGGCCTCCGCTTCTCGTAGACGGCACCTCCGGTCTGACCCGCCCGGGGAAGAATCGGCAGTCGCCTTTTCCTGTCCTCCCCTTCAACTTTCACTCTCCTATCTTCTTCCTAACAACTTTCCTGTCGTCTCGTTCGTTCTTCAGTTTCCCTTTTTTCCTGACGGCTAGGGTTAACCTTTTGTGGCGGAGAATCGTAAGTTAAGCCATATTAGGTTATAGCCGTGGTGCACAGCTGGCGTGGGTAGGACTTGCTCGTGAGTTCCTGTCCTGTCTCCTTGTTGGGCTTCATGGTGGGAGGCTGGCACCATGGCCGAACTGATTTTTCTTTTTATGTCTCCTTTTTTTGCCCAACTCATCCCTCTCGTAAAAGAGAGGGCACCGACGCAACCGCCACGTTTTTCGAAAAAACGTCAACAACTTCCCTCGATATCACGTGGTGCACAACAATCACGCAGAAAAAACTTCTCGACTCGACTCAGAGTTTCTAGTTTCAAAGACTCTAACATCCACCCTAGGTGAAGGCTACAAAGTAAAAACCTAGCTAATAGAGACCTCCTACTCGAAGTGCTCTACAAATATCAGTGTGGCAAACTGCCAGGACTAACATCTTTTGGTGAGATCCGTATAACTGTAAGAAAACACCGGTCACTCAACCTGGTCCACGGAGTGATCTCTTATGGCGACCTAAACTACGTGTCTGAGGAGGAACTTCTAGGATGCTTAAAAGAACAGAGCATCAGAAATGTCTATAGGATGAAAATCAAACGAGAAAACAAAGAAATACAGACCAAGCACATCGTCCTGAACTTTGCATCCAGCGTTCTTCCAGAATCCGTTGACCTAGGCTACGCAAAGATGAAACTGAGACCGTACATTCCAAATTCTCGCCGATGCTACGAATGCCAACGATACGGTCACGGCTCGCTAAGCTGCCGGGGCCAAGACACCTGCGCAAAATGTGCCTCCCATGAACATTCTGCTGAAAACTGTGAAGCTGCAACATACCTGTGTAGGAACTTCGAGGGCAACCACGCAGCGTACTCCTGTGTTTGCCCAGCATGGGAAAAAAAAGAAATCATCACACTGAAAGTGACTGAAAACCTAACATTTCGCGAAGCACGGAGGCGACTGTCACCAGCGCATACCCGTCCGTACTCTGCTGTGGTGCAACAGGGCGCAGCATCACAGCGGTCTTCGAAGCCTGCTGAGGCCACACCAAGTGAGGCTCAGGAAAGATGAGTTGCGTAGATTTATTCCTTAGTTCACTATTTGTTTTAGGAATGTTAAATTGTGTATCAGACAACCCATATGGGAGCGATCATCAACTTGTACTCATTAGCGTAACATCATCACCAACCATTATCCCGGTGAAACAACGCTGGTGGAAACTTCAGTTTGCCGACTGGAGACTATTTACTTCGGAAGCAAATTTAGACCGTTTTTTGAGACACTCTTAGTATTGACGAATTGAATGAATTGTTTACATCCCACATTGTAATTTGCTGCATGCATACCTATTCCACAGTCCACGGGAGTGGTGAGGCAAAACCACAAAGTATGGTGGACCCAAAGATGTATGGAGGCAAACCAGCAGCAAAATAAACCATGGGGGGGTCTTTAGAAGGTACCCAACACAGAAAAATCTAATAAATCTTAAAAAGGTAAGAGCTAAGCAAGGTACATTCGCCGCAAAGCAGCGAAAGCCTCATGGCAAAATTATGTCTCATCCATAAACAGCTCCGTAACAACAAAGAAGCTATTGCAGCAAATTCATAAGTTAAACGGGACGTACTCCCCCTAGACACTTCCCCTTTTAACAGCACCGGATGTGCAAACAAGCATAGAAGAGCAGGCAGATATACTCGGTGAACACTTCGCCAAAGTATGAAGTTCTGCGCACCACACACAAGCGCTGTTATAGTATAAAAACACAGCTGAAAAACAACGACTGCCAACATCACATGGCACAAACGAAACATACAACACTTTAATTACACTCCAAGAATTAAAATATCTTATTTGTCTGGTAAGCAGACCGCCCCCGGGACAGATTATATACATTATGAAATGCTCGCTCATCTATCTGGTTCTGGTGTAGAAGCACTTCTGAAGTTTTTGAACAAAATTTGGGTATCGGGAAAAAGGCCGGCAGCTTGGAAAAAAAGCTTTTATTGTAGCATTCTGAAAAGACGGAAAGCCGCCGACCTCCCCTAGTAGTTATTCATTTCATTTTCATTTATTGCCTACTGCAGACCATCGCAGGACCAAGGAGGTCGGTACAAGTAGCAAGTACATATCAGGCACACAAGTCAGGTAGAAATGTAAAAGGAAAAAGGAAAGAATTCAACATGCACGTACAAGTTTACAGACCCAACAATACACAGTTAGCAAACCAACCAAACTGAATCTTTAAAAAGAGAGTTTTAGAAAGTTTCATTCTTCCACTGTTCGTGGAAAAAAGAAATTTTAAATGTATCTGTGCGTGCAAAATAAGGTGTTGGGGTTCTGGGGTGATGGTATCTCGTATGCCTTGTCGATATGGGTGTCAGGTACTCTGTCGGGTCTAGTGCTGTTTGTCTCTGAAGAAGTTATAGAGAGAGAGAGAGAGAGGAACGTTTATTCGAACTTTCTAAACTGGGAGTGGTTCTCTGGTCCGGGAATTCATCAAGAGAGCAGGGAGCCTTCGCTCTGGATGCCAGGAGCTGCTGGACGTCCAGATGGTCAATGGTCACCAGGTTCTCCCACAGCTAAGGGGTGGGAATACGGGATCGGACGAATAGCCCTTACGAGCTGTCTGGCCAAACCTTTTGAACTTGTTGTGAATAGCAGGTTAAGTTTTGGTCCTACAATCAAATGAACTCCTAGACATTCACTAGTGGGGCTTCAAAAAAGCGTGCTCAATAACTGACCATCTTCTCCGCTCGAAAATGCCGTACGAGAACCATTTACACGCAAACATTCTCTTGCTGTCTATTTTGATCCCGCGAAGGCTTATGACACTACATGGAGGTTTGGAATAATGCGAGATTTAGTTGAATTAGGCATCCGTGGAAGAATGCTGAATTGCCTTAATGACTTCATGACAAATTCCACATTTCAAGTGCGCCCGGGCTCATCCCTGTCGAGGAATATTGTACAGGAGAACGGGGTCCCTGAGGGCTGTATTCTTAGCACAACACTCTTTGTCGGAAAAATGTCTTTCTCGTCTCTGTCGGGGAATTCGGCCTCATCAGCTGCCGCACCGCTCTTAAGACGGGGTTTTTTATTTTAAAAATTCTCCGGAATCTGTCTTTCAGTTTTTTCCACCGTCTCTTGAGTTTGGGCACTGCGAAAACAAAGCGCAAAACTAATCAGCGTAGGAGCAAAGAATACTATCGTAGTATGAGATCGTCTTTGGCAAGCCCGTACATAATTTCGTACTCGGTAACAAGGAATTGACAAAAGCTATGTACGACCAATCACATTTATTCCTTTATGCCTACCACTTGTAGTTAAAATATATAAAAGAAGCCTTGCGGGATGTTCAATGCACGCGTACGAACTCTTAGCACGAAAACATAGCGCCGCCAAAAGGGTGCAGGTTGAACATGACGAAAGGAGTAAGTTAACTTCAATGCAGTATGGCGGCAGCCTATTAAACTACAGTGTGTGCTGTGCAATTCCTTTTTATTAGAAGATACCGGTTTTAGAGTCCCTTACATGTTGTACGGAGCAACAGCGCGATGCGGCGCCATTTAACCTCTTTCCTTTATTGATTCTTGTAGGCGGGAAGGGCCAGGTTCCACAATATCGGGGTCTCTTTCACTTCTTCAATTACGTATCATTAAAAGTTGGCCGTGAGTTGGCCATCGTGCAGCAGCTCTTCACAATCCTATGCTCGCCGCAGCAGACAACAAAAGTGCGCGCCGGTAGCGGGCCAGTAGCAAGCGTTGGAAGCGCAAAGGCTCACGTAAACGTCGTCTGCTCCTGCCCGAGCGCTCCTGGCCTTCCGCCCGCCAGCGGCTTTCACGAGCGTGTGCACGCGTTGTTGGTCTGTTGCCACCGAAAGAAAACGCTCAAACAACGCGCCTTCAGCGATAACTACAATGTATGCTACCAGGGGCGTCTCTGAAAGGTAACACCTTTGGGACAAATACCCAACACGCACACACGCGCGTGAAAGGCGCCGGCGAACAGGATGCCAGCGCAGCTCTAGAACCGGAAGTCGCAGGAGCAGGCCTGTACCCCGTCAGCCTTTGCGCTTCTCTACATCTTCCGGGCGATGCGATTTTTTCGTGTTGTTTTTTTGTCAGGACAAAACCGAGCAATACGCCGAACGTTAGCGATAGACGATCGCTGCGACAGCCCGATCTTGCCGCTTGTCGCTGTCGCTGGTCACATCGCTCGCAAAAAACGCTTGACGGGGTTATGCCGGGGACAAGCGATTTTTCATTCACCATGATAGAATCGCGCGTTGCGACTAAGATTAGCGACGGAGGGTCGCGGCGAATACCAGATTTTGTCGCTTGTCACATCGCTAGCAAAAATCGATTCATGTGGTTACGCCTTCAAGGGTAGAGGCAATTTCGTGCACAGTAGCCATCAGCTGTGTGTGCGAAGATAGCCCGTTACAAAAACTGTGCTGAAATTCGGAAAGTAAGCTTTTACGTTTGAGGGAGTCTGTCATGAAATGAGCAACAATGTGCGCCTAAACTTTACATCATGATGACGTTAACGAGATCGGGCGGTAGTTTTCTATCATTAAACGATCACCCTTCTTGTGTGCTGCCAATATTCGAACAACTAGCCAGTCAAATTTGCAAAGACAAAATTGCAGACGCCAGGCACAAACGAAAACTGTCACTTATGAAATGTTATGAAATGAGCAACAATGTGCTCCATTCTATCAGTAAACGATCACCCTTCTTGTGTGCTGCCAATATTCGAACTAGCCAGTCATAAGGCAAAATTGCGGATGCCAGGGTCAAACGAAAAATTTCAGTTAAAATGTGAGATATTGGTTCGGCGCATCGGCGTAAGAATGCCTTGTGTATGCCGTCTGGACTACTAGATAACTTGTCTCCTACGCTGAGCGTCAATGATAACACGCCGTTTGGATATATGAAATTTTCAGGAGGGCATGCTATAGGAATCAAGGAATAACTATCATCATGCGGTGCTGGAAAATACTGAATGGAAGTAGTCGTTTGCCTTGTCGGCCACTGTACGGGCGTCGGTAACAAGAGCACCGTTTTGTTGTATTTGTTCTAGCTTAACCCTCTTCGAGGTTAGATAACGCCAAATCTTTTCGGGTCTTTTTTTCATGAAGTTTGTGGTGCTGTTCTAAAATTTTTGTTTCTAGCAGTCGCCAGTGCTGCGGAGAGCTCAGTCGCAGCGTCTGTATCAGCGCAACACTTACGACCTGTTTTTTTTTTGCACGTTTGTCTTCTTTTTAAATGTATTGCATTGCGATCAATCCATGGACTTTTGCGCTGTAACAGCCTTGTAAAATCCGGTTAAACTTGGCCTCACCCCTAAGCGGTCATCCTAGCTTAGCAAGAACATTCTAAAGCACGCAAACATATCAAAACTTTGCAACACCAGAAGAAACTAGGTTGACCCCCATTTCCGCTGTTCTTTTTCTGCAACTACACACCTGTTTCACACCATTTCAACACCCCACAGAAATGGAAGCGTGTTCCAGTCGGTAAACACCCTTTTCGCCACACGACTATAGTCTTTTTATTGTGGAAGGTTCAAATTGGTGTTCCACGTGCCAAAACTAAACTAGGGGCATAATCTGCACCGCTTATAAAAACGAGCGATCACTGCATACGAGCAAATATTTTTTTGGCGGTTTGAAAACTTCCTGCGAGTAGAGAAGTATATATGGGGATGCCATGTTCGTTTGAGTGCTATTATAAATCCAAGCATGGCCTCATTCAATGAACAGCTGAACACCTTTTTCTCACCCTTTCAACACCCTAAGAAGAACCAAGTGTGTTTAAGTTGACCAACACCATTTTTTCTCACACGAACACGGAAGAGAGTTAGGAAAAGGGTGTTGAGGTTAAAGAAAAAAAGGTGTAAAGGTGTTCCAACACCCTTTTTTCACTTACTCTACACCATCTTTGGCTAAAAGGGTGTAAAAAAAGTTTAGTGCGTTGTCTGCGTTTCCGACTACGCCAATTGGACATTAATAAAGATGCTACCCAATTTCCAAGCAAGAAACCACTCTCTTGGTTCTGAGCTTAAAAACCCGATGATCGTAGTCAAGGAAGCATCTCCGTTCTCTGTGGTACATCCGAAGCTTTAATTTGAAAAACAATCCCGTTTCATTTGAACTCCTCTCTGAATCACAAAAATGCAAAGTGTGCCCTTTTTAAACAATTTCTTGTCACATAAATAAAAAGGTAAAACGGAAAGTTTTTATGCTCCAATCAAAGCTGCCTATCTTTCGTTGAGACATCATTGTTACCAGGAAGATGCACATGGCTACTTTCAATGGCTTTTAAAATAGCGACAACCATTTGATAGAACCTTCCCTGCCACTCCGAGTCAAAGTTTTGGCTGTATACAGAAAATAGTCTTGGTTGAATTTCAGACGTTGCTATATGTTGAAGACTGGATGCCAGGCAGCGGCCAAACATTTTTAAACTACCCAATCTTGCTCTCTCTATATTTGGCGAGTTTGCGGTCGTCATGATGCATAACGAGGACATTTTCAAGTGTTCCAGAAAAACTGTCCGCGAACTGTTTCGTGGTTTTTTATAAAAGTGCAAGGTTATATTTAGAACGTTGAAATTAGAAGTGGGACAACAGCAGGACTTAATATCAATTTAGAGAAATATTGGTTTCTTTCACTCTGTGTGTGATGAAACAAGCGGGCTTCACTATCGGTATGTCAGTGCTACTGCGCCGTGTCCCTGGGTACTTAAGCCAATCGAAAGCGCTACGGCTTCCCTGTGCCCTCACGGCAAGAGTTCCAGGATCTACCCGTGCGCCTCTGATCAGCGATACCGTGGCAGCAAGGCGTCTGAGCAATGCCCTAATTGATGCTACAGCTGTGTTCACATCGGGTGCCCAACCGAGCCCACATACGTGAGACCACACCTTGGTTTTCAAATTGACATTTTTTTTATTTTCAGAACACTGGTGACATTAATGGCAGTAGTCTCTAGTTTAGTGTTTTGGTTTGGTTTTGGTGAAGTTGTGTGATAATTGTAGCCTTAATTAGTCGTCGCAATTATCTTTTTCACGATTCAATAAATTTTGCTTCCGCTTCCTGGACACCGATGTCGCTAGTTGTTTTTGCCCATCGTGCATGCGAGTCTGGTTGTTAAACCCTACCTACAATAACAACATGACGCACGCCTTCTCTGGAGCGTGAACGAAAATTCTGTGCCGTGATTTCTTGCGTCACAAGACTACCAATCCCGTAGAATGCATTTTTGTATGTGCTGAATACAGACAGAAGCCCCTTTTCAATTGACATTCACCGCTCTTAACCTCGAGGAACTGGTATTTCTTCTCCAAATTGGCCGCTCTTTCACCTATATAGGTTAGTAGAGCGTATACTGGTGTGCTGGCTTAAACGTGATGTTTCCTTTTGACCAACGAGAAACTTGCGTGAGACTATGATCGTGACACATGACGGCATACATTCTTGTCTCTGTCAACGTCATGGCACACGTGAATGAACCTGATTGACCGTGCTGCCAGTAGTAATTCTTAAATACAGTCGGAAAGTAATACCGTAGAGGACTAGCTAATGCCCTAGCCAGTGATTTTAAACATTGAAATATGCTTGGAAGCAAGGCGCTGTACCTGTCTGCTCACATTGAAGCGCTATAAAAAAGTAAACAGGTTTAGTACTGGTGTAACAGTTACCCGTTTAGTTCTGAGAACTAAAAAAGAATTTGGAGGAAGTGGATAACTAGAACATAGCGGCTACAAGACACCACGAAATGCCTCTCTTAACAGCAGAGATCCGATGTCACACGTCAGTACAAGCAGCAAGATTGCATGCTTGGAAATTCGTTAACATCAGTAATAACGTCCCGCTAAGCAAAGTCAGAACGATAAAAAAAGCTTCTGCACAGCTCAGGCAATCCAAACACAAAATATGGATAAAATGTCAACTTTACTCCACTTAAAAGTTAAAAAAAAACACCAATATACTGGTGCAAGGCGCAAACATCCAATTTGTTCCGTTCCGCAATTACAACCTAACATATATATCTATTACATGGGCTCCCCCATGCATTACATGTGGGCGCCCAAGAGTAAGAGATGGTGTCTGTCTGTCTTACCCGATTCGAATTGGAAATTTTTCCCTTTGTTCGTGAAGTGGTGTCCTACCCATGCATCCCCTATATAAATCGTGGGCGTCCATGTAGGGTTAACCCTTTCACGGTGATTTCAATATTTATAAAAAATAAGTGATATTCAATGTCACAACAGATATAACAACAGGCAATTTTAGTTGATTTGTTTTAGATACTTAGCAGACACTAAGCGTTACAGAGCATTTTACGCGAGCTCTGAAGCGAGTGCCTGATATTCTTTCTCGACGCGACCTAGTACACGGACGCTCCAGAGTTCACTTAAACAAACTTCGTGTGAAACGTTCCGCGTGAATTTTGGGTTACCTTTTTAGAGGCGTTGGAGGCCCCGTAAAAAACCACAAGATGTATTTTCCACATCCGGATAGGTTTAATTGCCGAGAAAGCCTGGCAGACCATTATCGGTTTGTAAAGTAGACTGCTGTGAACCAGGAAATATGTGGACTTGCGGCAGTTAAATTGGGTGTGTACTTGGCTGTCTAATAGGTCTCCCGAAAACATCTAGTAGCCTGTGAAAGTAAAACCCCAAACATATTCTCCCAACTAGATTAGAAGGCCAACTAGTTCGGCGTAATTGCGCTTCAAGAATACGTTCCACTGGTTGAGCGCTTTTTCTGGTGAAAATAGTGCGGGCAATGCGAGAAACCCTCACCGTCATGATGTCACTGGCGGCTAAACTGCTACCCACTGCGTAGCCCTTTTTCGCCCTACATATAAGAATTCATTGTCGTGCGTCAATGCGCTTTCGTGCGCCCTAATAACTTTCTGTCATAACTTCTTTGACAATGTCCAAGCTGGTAATTGGTGTTTCGAGTGAGTTCTTGCTTGGGTTCTGGAACAGTACCTCACATTTTCAAAGATCTAAAAATAAACACCAAAGCCGACCCTGTTTCTACACCCAATGAGCACGTAGATTGCATTTCTTGAACTCTTGTTATCTTGAATATAAAGTTCAGCGTCTTTCACTGCACTGACCTTTGCTTAGTTTTTAAATCTCGAAACTAATCGCACATGCCCCATTTCACACGCCTTGTTTGACGTATGACATTAAACCTTAACTTTCATTTCTTCCCTCGGCTTTTCGCACATGCGTAGAAGGCATGTCCTTTTCGTTCGTTCGTTTCTTGATTCAAATAAAAGTCGATTGCAAGTCGGTTCCCTGTGTTTTGACTCACCTTCTTCTGCCCTGCTCTTTTGACCAGTCTTTTATTGTAATCTCTATACATTTACTTCTTTTACCAAAATAGTAAGCTTGCAAGATTCGAACAAGGTTAATCATTTCGGGTTTGAATTCGGGAGCCTATTACGTCTTTTCTGAATCAAAGGACTGTGAGCAACGTTTAAATTGCCTGCAGCAAAGTTTTTGTAACAACTTTTCAGCTCGCACATCGCTGCTCATATTGGTGGCCTTTTGTGAAGCGCAGGCCGCTTTGTAGGAAATTGGCAAAAAACACTGCTGAACAAATTAACGCCAGGTAGTTTTGCAAAAACAATGGTCAGAAGTTCTGTAGCTCTCACAGTTATTTCTTTAGCAGTAACTTCTGTGGTGTCTGCAACGAGAAATGGTACTGTATGCAGAAACGACGAAGGTAACGAGGTCTCCTGGTAAGTGTTATAATTTTTTGCTTTTACTCTAACAAACATAGAATTTTTCCATTTTGTCTTGCAACACTTTACTTTGTTATTGGTGGAAAATCAACATCGATGCTTCTGGCATGTTGTATGTCTTTGTGTCCGATGTCGAATATATAAATGAAATGTTCTTTGCGGAATTCATGTTTTGATTGGCTTTGTTCGTGGGTACCATGTATAATTTGCGCGATTGCCGCACATGTTTGTTTTACGAAGAAAGATTTTTCTAATCCAGAACGTCTTCATGTGTGTTTTTTCCTCAGTCAAGGAGACAAAGCCCTGACACTAAGATATGTATTTATTAATATTATTAATATTACTGTCAGCCTCTACTGAAACCATAGAATACCGCAAAAAATAAAAATACTAAACACAGCAAAACTCCGTTAAAGTGAAGTCATTAAGACAAACGCTGAACTTTACGGAAACAACGCTTGGACACTTTTATTTTAAAAAACTAAGAAGAATAGTAGCTGTCAAGGGAGAAATGAAAAGAATTCCGGTTTCATGTGAAAGAAAACACGACATTTGGTGTTTTTTACGTCCATATTTAGAAAAAACAAATGGCATGCGGAAATAATGAGGTCCAAAGAGCAAGTAAGTACTGCAGTTCTTTCCACTCAAGCGCCGGTATAGCAGCCCGAGCAAGTGTGAAATATTGTTTGCAAAAATATAAATTCCGTACATACATGATGTCAATTTTACACGGGGAATGGTCTGAGCAGTTTTTTTAGTATTAATTTGAAGGCTCCTTTTGGGATTCTAACAGGTTCTTCATCTACAAGCTACCGAAAGGTTCGACAGAAGAAGTAAATGGGGCTTCCGATGGTACCCGATATGTCTATGTCGATAGCACGTCGGAATATAAAAATCATTGGACACTGTCAAACAAAGCAATTAATGACAGGGATAACGCACTGTTCCGCACAATTGCCCCTTTAACGGCGGATAACAAGCCCGAGGTAAGGTTGCAGATGCTTAAGCAGAACCAGCCCTAGAAAAATCGATTACAGTTCATTTCGCGTTCACTAGAAAATATACGTACTGGTGGTTCATGAAGAACTAAAATGTTGTCTGTATGGTGTTGAAAATGAAAACCAGTATAGGATACTGGGAGGAGCGCGTTAAGTTCATCGAAGCTATTACGTAGGAATTCGCGAGAATGCGGGTTTACATAGAAACGCATTGCCGTTCCTCATGAAATCCATTATTTTTTCTTGTTTTTGTTTTGTTTTCTTTGTATTATACTTGTGCCAATTTAACCTTGTGTTTACTTTTGTTGCCTAGGTTCACTGTGATTTCCCTTGCTCTTTAGCATGAGTCCGTTTCTTTGAGTACGCATCATTTTTGCTGAATCGGTATATCGAATTCCGAGAGTCATTATAAAATTGCACTCAGATAGGTCTGCATTTGGGCTAAAGTAAACAATCCAAACCAAAAATATTGTTCGCTTCCATTCAGAAACCCCCACTTCAGCTGAGGTAAAAAGTGCAAAATAAGCTGATGAGCATTTAATAAGTTGACGATGAACTGATTATGAACTGATGATCTGATGATGAATTGATAAACTGATGATGAATTGATGATGAACTGATGATAGGTTGATGACGATCAACTAATAAAAAGTTGATACGAAATAAGTTGATGATAAGTTGATGAGGTGATACCTACCTTGGAAAAGTGGTCACTGCTGATCCAGCAAACAAGATACAAATGGGAACGTGGCGCTCTTTGCCCTTAGTTGGCCTTGCGCCATTAAACTCTAAACATCATCATCATCATCATACAAATGGGAACTGCAACTACTATAATCATAAGTACCTTCGTCAATCGCTGTCACGTAATAAACACCGCGATACACGTGTAACCAAAAAAAAGGGTCCCCCAAAACCCACTGACAATTTATCAGAACGACAATTGTGAAGACAAAATACCTCGCTAAGAACTTGTTCCTGGGTGAGTTGGTGGAACTTGGCGTCATGTAAAAAAGAGACGGACTCAAGAATGTCGACACGACAACCGCCATTCCGTCGCCTTTGAACCATAGTGAGCAGACTCGGTCAAGAGGCGTCTTATCCTAAACTAAAAGAGAATGTAAGTTGATCAGGCATGCGGGGTGTAAAACGTTTCATGGGGAGTCTATCAACGTGATGGAATGGCTATTCGGAGTTGGCAGTTGTTCCGTATAAAAACCGGTGCTTAGGTATAAATTTGACGTAAGACAAGTTGGAAAAATAAAGGATGCTGATACACTACTGTAAGTTCGCGTGGAAGTCTACAGGAAGGCCTTCACCTTGCAGTAGGCATAATAGGGCTGCCAATGTCTAATATCCATACCCCTGTCAATGAGAATTTTATATTTCTTATTGCTCTTTATAATATATTTTTTCACAGTAGCTCCCAGTACATGTGTGTGGGTTATGCGTTTTCTAAGGGGAAGAATTATGTTACAGTGAATGCAACAAGTGTGTTCGTCTAATACGTATAACGTTGCTGCACAAAGCCATGTTTATGAAGTTGAGAAAGCTGAACACGTTGATAAACACCCGTGTTTGCCGCTCCCTCTGCAGTCCTTGGAAGGCTACATCGCTGCTCGCTGTGTCTGCTAGCCCTAACAACGACTGCAAAATTTCTCCGTCAGCGGCAGCTTTACCGCTAGTATTTCGGGACAGAAGGCTGAAAGTGTTCAGGGGTCAGTTTGAATGAAATCACATATTAGAATACCGTATGCAACGTTGCCCTATTTTTTTATCGTCTCCATATTTATTTTTGTTGTGCTTTGTCCACAGACTTCTAGACAACTGCTAACCATTGAGCATAAACTGCTAGGTTATTCTTGAAAAAAAGAACCATCCGTAGCGCCGAGCGGCCAGCTGTTTTTTAAGGGGTCACCAGTGTTTTGCGGTTTTTGTCAGGATCCGGCTTCCGAAGGGCGACGGTGGTTTATTTGTATGAGAAAACACTGAGAGACTGACTGTCACCCATAGACAGAATGCCCGGCATTCTTTAGCCGAATCAACTGCTCATGGTGAATAAACACGGGCTTCGCGCGAGAACGACAACACATACAGGCAGGACTAAGGACGGGACAAGCGCAAACTCTCAACTAACTTTTATTGGACAGATCACACAAATATTAGTACACTTGTCATCAGGTCCTTATGCGCAATTCCTATAACCATAGCAATCTGTAAAAGCAACCCAATCACATTTCTACCGACACGTGTCAAGGTATACAAGCTCTTGTTTATAAAGGTCACGCATTCTTCTGGCTTGTTTCGTATATGATAGGCCTCAAAAATCTCCCGCGCCTCCGTATCTCGGCACCGGCGCAGAGCTTTAACTTCTTTTAGCAGCGGTACACACTCGCCACTCGTGCAGGCCAGACAGTGAGCGGGAAAGTGGGCACTAGTGTTATTTCTGACAGAGAGGTCATGCTCACGCGTGCTGTCGTTCATGCAGCGTCCGGTGTCCCTACGTAGAAGTTTCCACAGTTCAATGCTATATGATACAACACACGAACTTTTCAGTCCACATAGGGGTTGGCGTGCTCCTTGCTGCACCCTTTACGCTTCTTGCTTTTTACAGAATACATTGTAATTCTGTACTTCTGGGCACCGTTTTAAAGGTTAAAAAGTCGCTAAGTGCTGCACTAAAATAGCATTTTCTGCTGACCAGCGAATAGATTTTTAACTAAGTTCTCCCCTCCACCCTGTGCATATTTTCACCTGAAAAACTTAGAAAAAAGGCCACTTTCCGCAGTCTTTTGTGCTCAACTGAATATGTATGTTAAAAAATCTATCTAACAAATAACCTAACGAAACGTGAGAACAAGAGTGACCAGGTAAGTTTTGTAAATATCTATCTAAGCCATATAGGTTCAGTTACGTCACTGTGAGTTCAAATGACAAAACACGAAATGATCAGGCTTTTTGGGTCCACTTTTGTTCATTAACCTCTAAAGTAATATCACTTGTAATCCGTACTGCCCTCTTTTGTTTAATTCGTAGATGTAATTCTTTCAAGGCTCACGTAACAAACTCTTCAAAAATATGCCTAACATACGTAAAATAGCTTATCCCCTCAAATCAGAATAATTTATCGTAGGGCTCTCAGATTCCGGGGCGTTGTTTGTCGCCTATCGAAGGAGTACTAGCAGCGTAGTTCTCTTCTGAGACTATACACGACAATCGGCTGACCCTACACGCGGTATGGTGCGTAGTTTCGAATGGCCCGAAGAAGGGGCTTATTGACAATGCTCAAAGAAGTTTGTATCTATCTCTACCCATCCTTTTGCCAATAATAACGTCTATCACTTCAGATAATTTTCTATGATTAAGCTACCATTTTCTACGTAGAGACGGAACGTGGCATATCAGTTCTACCCCTACAAAAACTCACGGCACATTGTCTTCAGCTGTGATTCTACATCTTCCTCCCCACATGCACAGAAGGCGACAGTAAAAAAACAATACTTTTCATAACCACAATTGTTTACGTGGCTTGTTCTCTGCATGTCGCAGTTAATGCTACTGTACTACTATATATATATAAACATACATTTCGATTTCGCGATTCTTTTATTAAAAATGTCAGTCAGCTTCTGTTGCACAAGCTCCCTTGTTTTTTACGTATTGCTAATCATGTATGAATGACCTCCTTGCATTTTTTTTGTTTTCCTCTTCATATGATTAATGGTGTTGACTCGCCTACATGTGTATTTATCACATGCTGCTAGCGTTCCATGAAAGAAACCTGACATCATTTTGTTGCCGCTAAGATTTACGCTATTATGAGTATATGTCTCGTGCCAATGTACGCGCCAGTATTAAAACCTATGATTAATATTGTGCATGCGGACGTGTCTTTATTTATGTGTGCGCGCGTGCGTGCGTATGTGTGATTGTTTGTGTGCGTGCATACCTATTTGCGTGTGGACGAGTATGCGTTAGACTTTCGTTTTTTGGGAATGTGTTGATTTTAATTCATCCCTTTGCAATGTGTGCATACCGGGTCGTGCTTGCTTTTTTCAGTTCGCTAGCTTAAAAACCTCTTTGGGTACCGGCGGGGTAATGAAGGATGACAGATTTATGTAACACCCATACCTGGTGGAAAATTGTAGTCTCGGTGCAGACATTTTAAAAGTTTCCAGGCTTCTGTTTTTTCTGTAACCTTGCGGTAGCACTTTGATTATTTGTATTGAATAAGGATGAATTTTAAGGAAAGTAAACTGCAGGCCCATCTTATGCCATATCTTGAAAGCTCAAATATACGGTCACATCCATTTTGCAGCGCAATTTCTGTTATATATGCAAGCGCGACTGACAGCCTGAGTTCTCATCAAAAACTTTCTGCTCTTTGGTGCCTACGAATGAGAGCAGAGGTCATGTTTTATCTGCCCACCTGTGTTTCTAGAAAATATCTGGGCGAATAAATGCCTGTCAATTTGTCGCAAGTTTCATTACTATGAATCCAAAAGACAAGCGCCAAGCTGCTGTAATAAATATGCTAAACCAGCACAAAGTGCGGGTGACCTAAAGGTGACCTTTTGTCGCTCTTGCAGGATTTTGTCTACGCAGTATACAATGACCAGGTGAAGAAAAAATCCTATTCCAACAGCGGACACACAAAAGGTGCATAACTCTCTTTATATTTGTCGTCCACTGTGATATTGTCGTCTCCAATACGGAGCCACCCAAACTAAGCATTAAATATTTGACGTTCAATAATAGCTGTCTGGCTGGCTGAGCGACAGGCTCGCCCAGGTGTCAGCAAATGATGTTGCTAGTGTTCCTGCTCTCTAAAGGGAGACTGCCAGGTCATCGGGTGGCCTTTAAGGACAAACAATGTACAGGTGCAAAACCGATAACCAAATACTTACCCACGCACGGATTAGCAACAGGTGACATGAACCAAGGGTAGAGAGGATAGAGAAGAGCATTGAAAAGTCCAGCGCAAGGGAGAGAATGAAAAGTAAATGATGAATTGGAGGGGCATAAGAGACAATGCGTTAGAAAATAGTGACAGGGTTTATAGGAGAGCAGACAGTGGAATGGTAAATTTTTTGGTGGTAGAATAGCAGGAGAGAAAAAAATTACACCATCTTTCCCTAGGGGAACCCTGAGTAGTACGCGAAGCAGCCATGTGGTCGACTGATGTTCCCATCAGTTTTCAGTTCGTCGTTTTCGTTGACGTTCAGCTTCGCGTGCCTTCGTTGTATCAGTAGCTTCATGAGGTAGTTTGAATGAGTGAAGGACATAAGGCGCGTTCGTAGCACATGCTCTCGTCTCGGTTTGTAGCGCAGTGGGAAGAGCGCGACGTACCTCCCGTTGCGGCCAGAGAGTCGTGGCATCGAAACCGGGCGCCGCCTAACTATTTCTTTTTATAGAGAACTGCGCTGACGTCAGACCAAACTCTTACGAGGCTGAAGAGACGCGCATGCGCAGTAGAGTGTGGACGGCGGATGACAAGAGAGGGAGGGACACAGCGCCGAGCATGAGGTGCTCCGTATCTAAAAAGTTCCTGCGTGTTTCCAGCCGCCCATTTTCACAGGGGCGATGTCCCGTGCAAGCCAGGTGAACTTCCCAAGCGTTGTAGTCCCACACAAGGGCCTAGCACCTGGCCGGGGAGTCGCTTATGCGCATTTTACCGGTAGGTTCCCGGGGCCACCCAAGCACAGTGATGCACATGGTGCCTTCCACAGCCTCGGTGGACGCTCAACTCACAACCGCATGTGGCAGGACATGCGGCGAGACTCCTTCACCCCCTGCAGTGGCGCAACGCGGCATCATGGCCGGGGCCCCCGCCTGATGGGCAAGGGTCAGGGGCCCCTCGGAAGAGTAAAAGCAGCTTTACCCTTCCGGAGAGAGAGGGGGCAGAAAAAGCGAGGAACAGGTAATTGATAGATGGGCTGTCAATTGGTGAGATGTTGGAGACGTGGGAGTGAGTCAAGGAAAAATTTGACGAGGTGAAGTAGAGAAGACAGAGGAAGAAAAGTGAGTGGAAGAGAAGGGGTTGATAGAAGCCGATGGGGTAGATGGAAGTACACAGAGAGTGTGAATACAACAACAGGAAGAGAAACGATGAAGACTCGGAGGGTCGAAACATCCGACGGAAAAGACGGAAAGATGAATAAACTGCAAGGGCAATCGGGAAAGGGTAGAACATATGAGAGTACTGGAGGGTAAGCAGAAAGTTTGGCTTAAAAGAGCTTAGAAAAATAGGAGGGGTAACAAATCGCCGGTAAATAAGAAGATTGAAAGATGAGAAGAGAGGATGTGTGGTGGCCGGGAATAACAGGAACTATACCGAACGGTGGAAAACTATCGTTCGCAGGTGTCACTTGCAGTGAAGCAAGCATATCGTCACATTTTCTTCATAATACTTGCACCTTGGTTTTCATCACCCTTTTGACGAAACCACCAGTTCAATTGTACCCATGCAAAAAAATTAAGCAATAACAACTTCCCCTTAATTATTTTTAAAAGTGCGTGATTTCACACTAATCTTCATTCATACAATAAACGCTACTTTGACGATCACAAAATTTCTAAGCATCATTGTCATAGTCCTGTTCGGCGGGAGTGCCTTCAGTGCTAATGGCGGTGATTGTAAAGACACGTGAACCCGTCCTCACCCAATAAGCATAAAAAAGTCTATATTTCGGAACTAGTGTTTCTGCCCAGTAAAGTTCAGGAATTTTAAAAATACACCAGGTTTTTATATTCGTAAAAGTATTCCAACAAATTACTACCCTTTCCTGAAGAACGTTCAGAGAAGCTCGAAAGGTTTCTCACAAGAAAACTGCTTAAATAGTGTGCCAAAGCCTTCTCTAAATGCTCCTCCAGCCTTTACGGAAAGTGTGTTCAATTGATCTTAAAACCTTCGAAGACCGAAATCGCAAACGAAGAACAAACCCATTAGACGACTTTTGGCGAAATATGTAAACGCATCTACAAGTGATCTAACATACACCGAGACGGGCTTATGAGATAAAGGTATACTATTGTGCTTCGTATTCATGATCGATGCATGTATTTCCATATGTATAATCGCTCCTTTTACGCTATTTTGAAGTAACCTCTTTGACCACAGTGGCAGCCCAGATTCAAGCGCGCCGTGTGTCCCAAGATCTTGTCAGGCGTAAAAGTTTCAGCAACCGGTGCATGAGTAAATGCATTAAATTTTTTATATGAAGCCATTGGTACCACTAAAAAATTGGTTTCTTTTAAAAAATGAGCTGTCGAGTCAAAGAGGTGGTCTACATTTTGCCGCTTTGCGTATTTTTAAGATTGTGCACGCTCTTTGTTTCACGACATTTACAAAACGTTTGTCAGAAGGGTAAACATTTTGCAACAATATTTTCTTGGCTAAAAATATATTTCTAAGGGCAGTGTCCTCCTGTTCCCGTTACAGGTCTCTTCTTTTTTGACAGGAACACAGGCGTGTGGATAATTCACAGTGTGCCGAACTTTCCCAATATTACCACCGCTAGCGAGTACCATTACCCGGAGACAGGAAAAGATTTCGGACAAACGTTGTTCTGTGCGACATTTCGTAGAGATCAGCTGGAAACAATAGGTGAGGTAAATTTAACGTTCCCGGGCTTCGTTTTTAAGCTTACGTTTACCCAAGATATTTAGGTTTTTTTACATCGTAGTTGCGTTATGTTCTTCAATAGAGGACCTATAAACGCCCAGCACTCTTGAGGATTATTGTTGGCGCTCACAAAAATTTGTATATAATGCGCAGTTATTCACCTTCATACAATGGCGTAGTTTATATATTCCTATTTCTCAAGGGGATACGGTTTCTACCAGTGTCACGGAAATAGGAACCCAAGAGTTTCGTTTGAACTGACCTAAATGAAACAAGTCGTACGTGCCCAGCTAGCAGAATGACATGCGATGAAAACGCAGGAGAAGCAGCTGATTGCTCCTAAAATACCATAATTGCTCATTTGTGACTTCAGTAAAGCATAAGATCGTGTATGGGCTGATGCCTGTGCATAACCAGTACTCTGGCTGAGTAAACTGGTCTCCCAGCTTTCTTTGCGAGGACTGATAACACTGCACCAGTCTTCTTAACCCTCGACTTCAACACCTAAGTTTTTTTCCCACTTGCAAACGTCCCCATTATTTAGTTGAAAATTATTATGGTACCTGTAGATTGCGAATGTTCCTTTCTACATGAAAGTTTTCCACTCACAGAACGTTGAGGTTACCGACAAAGAGCTAAACTGGCAGATTTATTATTTTTATTTTAAACGTCTACGCACATCTCGCTTTTTTATAGACAAAAGGCCTCACACTGGAGACCGCATAGCTGACTACGCCAATGGCATAAATCCACAGCCAACACGTCAAATTCCCTGTTTCCCATCTTTAATATGTGAAGCCTTAGGAAGGTGCTGATTACGACCTTTCCCGTCAAAAGACCACTTTTGGTTCTGTATCTCCGAAGCGGTGCATCTGGCAGAACATTTGATTTGGAAAAAAATTAAGATGGACGTTTCCGATCCGTCTTCGTGACCAGAGGTGGCCAAAAACCCCCACAATCTTTTGCCACACTTCCAATGCAAACCATCTTATTCAAGCTCATCGCTACATTGCCCAAGAAGTAGAAATTCGGGTAGGCAAATATGGCGGTTTTTGGCGAGGAAGAAAAAGACGAGAACACGTCTGTGTCGATGTTTTGGCCCACGCGAAGATCTCCTATTGGTGAAAAGTATTCAGCTCCACTACAGCAGCCCTCCAGTTGTAGCTTCGGATCGCAAAATCCCCATCAATAGACATAGACGCAGCCACTTTATTTTGTTTGCAAAAGGACACATACAAAGGTGAAAAAATTATTTCCACTCTTAATTTGACAACGCTCCCATCCCCCTATGACAAGGTCAGCAGCTACAAATTTGTCATAACAGAGTGTTGTTCGTGCACTATCATCGCAAAATCCCCCAAAAACCGCATAGTTAATTTTGTGTTCAACACCATAATATCTATCTATGCGCTAAAGCATGAACTCCTCCTCTGCTGGCTCCCAGGACACGCTGGGATCACTGGCAACGAATTCTCAGACGAGAGAGCCGCTGGTGCTGCACTCAGGAACACTGTAGACATAACAACGGTACCCTATACAGAGATCAAGCAACACATAAGACAACATTTGCGTAGAACATGGCAAACGCACTACAGTAAACAAACAGACAACAAACTACATGTAATAAAGCCACACTTGGGAAGGTACACAGCTTACTCACACAACAGACACAAGGAAGTCGCCTCGGCTAGGCTACCGATAGGGCGCACCCATACAACGCACTCGTATCTGCTCATGGGATCTTCAAGACCCCTGTGCAGCAGGTGCGTAGAGGCCCTATCCGTAGTTCACTCATTTAATGCAAGGTGCTCGACACCACCAGACGCCAACATTTTCCTGAACTCTACAGACAACACGTCTCGCTACCCCCATCATACTTCTTTGCCGACAACCCAATATTTTCTAACAAGCGTGTTTTTCAGTTTTTATCAGACGTCAAGTTTTACAGCTTCTTTTATATCATGCATAATTATCGTGACACTATACACCAGTGATCTTCATGAATTCGCTTCACTTTTATTTTTCCTAAGATAATTTATTGTTTAGCTGTACATCTGTGCCATCAAATAACTGCCTTTGGTGCTCTTTGCTCTTGTAGGCCTTGTGCCATTAAACTCATAACATTATCATTAAAGCTGTCGTAACACATTATTAAACGTATTCAGAAAGGACAGACATACAGACATGCATTTAAGAAAGCAAAGAATCAGCGGTGTGCTTCCATGCCAAAGTCACGCACTCGAAAACAAAAAATAGTACACAAAAGTGAAATCAGGCATAATAAAAGGAGAGCTGTGAATATTAATTAAGGGAGTGAAAAACTTCATTGAGACAAGCTTCAGGTTCTGGTTGTTGTGCGCCCGGCAGGTGGGGGCCTCCTTTACTCCTGGAAGCCTGGGCCACGATGGCTTCCCTGGCCTTCTCCACCATGCTTGGCATGATTGAAAGTGTGGTTCTGGCCAGCTGGTCTGCCGACTGCTCCTACGTTGGGTGGGGATTGCGGGTAAGGAGTGAGGTTTTCTGACCCTCCCATTCCGTGTGGTACTGGGTGCCAGGATGGGGACAGAAATTACAGGCAGTGTAGTAGAGGCTGGGGTTCACCGCATGGAGGAGAGTGCCGTGGGGATATGAAGCTGCCAGAAACGAGGCATATCAAAGAAAATAAAGCATTTCATGCTAGAAACACCTGTTCAATGCTTACAAAGGTACTGTACAAGTCGCACTTGGGCAACAAGAAAAGTATAAGCCAGCACAGATAAAAAATATTGTTGGTAAGTTTAAATCTTTCTGGGGGGTGGGCGCACATTTATCTAACAATAAAATTGCACTGCACGGTGCCCAGGCCAGAAAATTGATTCACCAATTTTTAGTCTAGCTTCATCCTCCGTTTGTATCCCAATCGATGTCCATCTCAACAGGTCGTGTGACTTAGAGGTCGAAAACACCGACCGACCTCGACGTCGTTGTTACTTCACTTGTTTATTACTAATTTGACAAGTAAAACTACAGCGTCTGGTGTTTTAAGATCTGGTATTAGCGATCATTTGCCGTTTTTTATTTGTAGATACGCGAATATCACCCCAAATAAAGAAAAACGAAAGGGTAATAATCCCAGAAATAACACCCCGTACGCTTGAGAACTTCCGACTTAAAATAATTTCACAAACTGTTATGGCATACTTGCTCTTAACGATGCAGAGTCGTATGATCAATTTATCGAAACGTTAAAACGATGTTATGTTGAGTCCTTCCCCATGAAAACCCTTGGTCCCCGTAAAAGGTCACGTGAACCATGGATTACAAAAGAATTGCTCGTACAAATTGTAATGAGAAACAAAATATACCAATCTTTTCTTCACTCGTGACAAAACTAAGCTAACTGAATTCGAAATGTTCCAAAATAAATGAATAAGGCTATAAAGCAATCAAAATGCAACTTTTATACACGCACTTTTCTTGCTTCCAGTTTACGCAGGAGTGATGTCTTGTGGAAAACGTTGAATGACCTGTTGAACAGAGGCACAAAACAAAATTTCCCAAAAGCCTCACAATTGATCACATAGAAGTGAAGGCAACCGAACTTGCTAATCATTGTTTTAACGACTTTTTTGTGGATGTAGGCGGCACTCATTCTTCTCACGAAGCTGATATTCGTATTTGACCATTACATGTGCTCCTTGAACCTACATGGGTTACAGAAGTTTGTGAAATTTTCGATGGCCTAAAAACTGCCGCAGCCGGGATATGGATGATCTTGAAATTAAGCCTATAAAATATGTAGTGGATGTGATCGCCCCGGTATTACACACATATTTACACCGCATCTTTCCTACTAGCGAGCAGGTTGCCAAAATAAGAGTGATCTATAAGCACGGTGAGAAATGTAGTGTGAGAAATCACCGCCTGTGTCAATATTGCCTATTTTTCCAATGGTCTCGACAAAGTTATTCACCGTCGCATTCAGAAGCTTTCGCAAAAACATATTCTTACATATGATCATCAGCTTCCATTCATAAAAGGCCGGTCGGCAGAAACAGCACTGCTAGTTCAGAAATACATCATATTGAACAATTTTGAAAATAAATTGACGCTTGCACTATATTTACATTTTAGTAACACATTAGATGGCGTGAATCACCGAATATTGCTTGAAAAGTTAGAAAAATATGGTTTCCGCCGACTTTCAAACAAACTCATCCCATCATACCTTCAGGGTAGATCTTAATTCACAGAGTTAAGCGAACATTCATCCCGCTGTAGAAGCGTTAAGCGCGGAGTCCTGCAAGGAAGTATTCTAGGCCCCACTCTTTTTCTCTTTTATTTAAATGATATAATCAAAATAGATAGTTGCTGTAAATGTGTAAGTTATGCTGATGTTTGCACGGTATTTCTTTCGGGGAACGATGTGGCGACTCTGTCGGCGAAAGCAAGCCAGTTCTGTTTTAAACTGCACGCTTAGCCTTGATTGAAGAGAATGGCCTCATTTTAAATGAATCGACAACAAATTCTGTCGTGTTTCGTGCACCGGGAACCTCAATCAGTGTTCCTGGAACAGTTGTTCTTGGCCCTTGTACTGTGTCAATTGAAAAATCCGTGAAAACGCTTGGTGTTATTTTTTCTGAGCACATGTCACGGAACGACCTTGTGAAAAAACTACAGTCAAGACTAAGGAGAACGGTTGGCACCATAAATCGGAATCGTCATTTTTTGCCAAGCACAATTAAAAAGCTTGAGCAGGGCTAGTTGGTTGAATATACTGAATAAATTTGAGGCGCTAAACAACGTGTTTCTTCTGGTCCCCGTTGTTTAGCGCCTCAAATTTATACAATTAAAAAGCAATTATGCCATGCTCTGTTCAATTCCACATTGAGCTATTGCATGCTGGTGTGGGGAAAAACTACTGAAATAAATATATAGAAGATAACTGTACTACAAAAAGAGTGCTACAAATTATTCAAAACGTAGTTTATCTCGGACACACCGCTCCAATCTATAATTAAAAAAACATCGAATTATAAAAGGGAAGGATAGGTATAATCATAGAATCATACGCGACTGCAACAGCGCCCTGAAAGGCAAATTACATTCGTTTTTAAACCTAGCTCAGCTAAAGCAAACCGCATACACATACCCGTTCTGTCAACATTCACCATGGGACGTTTCATTTTCCCGCACAAATTATGGGAAAGAAAGAATAGAGCACGCTTTGCCTACAATAATAAATTATTTTCACTTAGGAGAAGTCGACATACTGAAACTGAACCGAAAGAAAACTGTCGAAATGTTCGTTTAAAAAGTGATTGGGACTTTCTTTTGTTTTTAGTGTGTTTTATTTCAATGTCATACCACAATGCCTACGTATGTTTTATATGTGTTTTATTGCTGAATGTGCGTTTGCTTGAGTGACTGCATTGTGATCACTGCCGATGGGTGTCCGGAGCCCCGTCAAGCCGCAAATGAGCGGCTTTTTATCCGGACCCCCTCTTTCGCTGTACTTTTTTTGGAGCGAAAATAAAACTGATTGACCTCACTAACCTAGTGGGTCACAGCCGAAGTTTGGCGAGCTGGGATAGTGGATGTTACCCATGCTCATAACAGAGCGAAACAAAAGAAAACACACACAAGGGGAGGATACAAGAAATCGCAGACTCATTTCACAATAAGAACTTGCCTCTCCTTGCATTTGATCCTTCTAGCAAAAAGATGAATGCAGCGCTAAAGGGACGATACCTAAAGTAGACACGGAGTATACAGCGGTGCTTTATTCTTCTTTCTACTGCAGGAATGAACCAGCTAGCTCAACAAGTTTTGCTATCATTTTTCGTCTAGTTTTGAGTTGTTATCTCCAAAAATTGCAACCTTTGACCGTACCTGAACCTCGACTCGTGGTGTGGTTGAGGCCACGTTCAGTTGGGTTCAAGTTTCGAGTTCACGTGCTCAGAAATTTTAGCACCCAAGTCCATAGCAATTGAATTCGTGTTCAAGTGGATCAGCTTTTGGCAGATGCGCTATTGTCGTGACTTGTCATCAGTGAAAGGTGGTGGTGGTGGTAAAGATGATTAGTTAAGCATGAACCTAGCATGGCATGGTATGACGCCAATTGCTCCCGGGTTCAACACCTTTTTGCCGTTGTGCGCGGGAAATCACTAAGAGTCACTGAGGCTTGTGTACGTTAAACACCAGAAGAAGCAAACTGCCTCTACGTGTGATCAAATGGCCTTTAGGGAAAATGACATCATATAGAGAGGCATGCAGAGGAGCTCTCCTTTGAAGATTTTTAAACAAAGCTGACCACTCCGCCGCATGCTCAGGGCAGTCCTTACGAAAACGTCTGATTTCACTTGTGACACAACACTGTTCGCATAGACGGGAGGAGATAAGGTTCAGCTTATCTGGTCACGCCGGTGTCCGCGCTGAGTTGGTCCGGATGCGCAGCAGTAAGGATGCATCTATCCTCTTCATTCCTTTGGTGACACAAGGTTGGTATTGTGGTCGCCAAAGGCACTTGAAGTTTTCTTCAATGATGGTTTTTAAAATGCGCCGTTCGTATGGACCCGTTTCATAAACTGAGTTCAAGATGTCGCTTTACGGGCCAACTAGTCTGCACCTTCGTTTCCAAGCACTCCTACGTCGGGAGAAACCAAATGGAAGCGAACGCTCAATCCGTTTTCAATTGGCTGCTGAAGAAGATGTAGGTAGCGTTGGCAAGATTTATACGCGGTAACTCTTCGCAGCAAAAATTGTAGGGATGACTTCGAATTCGTAGTAATTGCCGCACGCCGCAACCGCAGCGATTTGATCTTTTTCAAGGCCACCTCACTCGCTATACACTCCGCCCTTGTTGATGCCTTATAATGGTCAACGCGAGCCGCCAAGGAAACATTCATGCCGGAAATCTCAAAGGCTCCTGCGCAGATATTTAATTCTCTGACGACAGATCCGTCCGTAAACACATAAACACAATCTTCGTACAGTCGGTCCAAGGGCTCAAATGCTAACATTCTCGCCCCAACCATTGGTGTAAATCTCTTCGGGCGAATGCCCCGGATGGCGAGCTGACACTCCAACCTCTCGAAAGGTCACGGCACTTGCAACTGATGTTGATTCTTCCGCCATTGCGTGTAGAGAACGCTCAGAGTGGTGACTGCTGTGTGTCTGCGAAATTCCCCACTTAAGCGGACACGCCTCAGCAATTCCTTTCCGGCATCGGACTCTCCCAGCCGGACGAGCTGCAAGAGCTGCCCCTAAGGCGTCATCAAGCGGAGCGGTCTTCTTCCGCTTACTTGGTCTCCCTGGCAGTCCCTATATGGTGGTCTAGAAGCACTATAATGGCAAGGCGCAAGATATATCCAGGAGTTCCTTATCCAGCGGCGAACAAAAAGGTTCTTGACAATTCCCATTTTCAACATTTAATAGCTGCTTACAGATTACGCAATTTCGCATCACTGTTGATTGGTGCTGTGTCCCAGCCACTAAATAGATTTTTATTTTAAAAATAGTGTAGGCCGGTTTAATTTTCAAGTACTTTAGATTGATGTTCGCCTTCCATTCGGTTTCAATCTTTCAGCCACCCACCTGAGGCTCCAGGACCCGAACATTTACGGAAACACAGCTGCCTCAAGTGAAACATCTGAAGTCATCAACCTCCTTTTGAAAAAAACTTTCTACGACACAACAGACCCAAACAATCCAATGGTGCTTACGGCGGAGCTCATGGATAAGGCCCGTAATATATACACTAGCTTTGCAAAGCACGCTCGCTCTATACAAGGTATGTTTGTTCTGTGCACTTCAACCTGTTGTAACTCGAGGTTGTGGGATAACAAGTAAGACCTCTGACAAATGGCATCTTAACCACAAATTGACGTCCGTGCACCACGAGCTATCAAGTAGAGGCCACGACGCAATTTTCTGAACGCAGGCGCGTGGTGAAAACTGAGGTGTGCACTCTGGAGGCAGGACTCCTGCTGTCGAGACCAACGCAGCGCACGTATGCTACCTTGCTTACCAGCATGCATGCATGTTTTAGTAGGATACCGGAGGATGACGCTTTTGTGGAGTTCCTTTTGCCGCGACGACAAGTGTACTGCCACATTGGTCACTTCCCCAGCTTTTGCGCTAGTTTTGATGTTCCAACTAACCTTCCCTCGAGAATATTTTCTCTTTTATTACAATACAGTTCAGTAACGAAGAGCAGACCTCAAAGAGACGAATGCTTAAAACAATTAACGACCACGCAGGGGATAGATACGCAAAAGCGTGCGCAATCAGCACATACGCCAGACTGGATATATGTAATAAGAAGACATGGTATCGCCCAAAGGCACCACCTCGCGGCGCGTTGCTCGCATTCGGAGTACGGCTGCCGGATGCACGTGAACTGGCGAGCATGCAAAATAAGCAGGAACTAGCATGCTCGCTGCGCCGGTCTTGACAGCAGAAGAGAAAAAGAATACTAAATATAAAATAGGGGAGAGGTACAAAAAGACCGCATTTCCCCGAGGGGAAGAATGTGACAGTGCGAATGCTGAGTTGAATTGCGCGGTTCGGTAATGTTCGCGAAAGAGAGATCACAACACACACACACACAACTACAAAGAAAGAAATGCATTTATTCACAGACACCTATTTGTGTTGTCGTATGGTAACTTGATTGCTAGAGTCGGATCTCGCTTTGAAATTTCGTGTCCGTACTCCTTTAAGCGGGTGCATTAGCCCTTCTCACTCCCGATTCCTGGCCAATCCCCCCACGTGGGTATGTGCCATGTCAGCGGCCAGGCAGCGCGCGCCCATCTCCCCCCCGTTGCCAGGGAAGACGAGGAGATTCCTGGCCAATCCCCACGTGGGTATGTGCCATGTCAGCGGCCAGGCAGCGCGCGCCCATCTCCCCCCGTTGCCAAGGAAGACGAGGAGATTCCTGGCCAATCCCCCACGTGGTGTGTGCCATGTCAGCGGGCCAGGCAGCGCGCGCCCATCTCCCCCCGTTGCCAAGGAAGACGAGGAGCGCGCGCACCCGCAGCTGTTGCTATGTGGACGACGGCGGACGCTTCAGGCTCGCTTAAGAAGTGCATTCGCACTTAAAATGAAGAACTTGGCATTTGCGCTACATTGCCACAAAAAATAGATCTTTTATAATTACCCCCACAATTGCGCGGTTTCCGTAACTTATGCGAAGGAAATTATGTGCCTTAGGAAGGAACTGGCATGAATAAAGTGTTTTTGTTTATATTGTCGCCACCTTGCACTCGCATGTGTTGCTCTCAACGTGCTTCACGACAGTGCACTTCAGTGACCAATACTTATGTCCATAAGACCGAAAGGCGACGACCAACCATGCTAGGCATACTCCGCTTGTAATTGGGTTTTCAGCCAATGATGTTGCGCGTACACCTTAAAGGCCAACTGCAACAAACTTTTCGGGTCTTAAATGCGCTCTTTTCTGGTAGTATTACCTTAAAAATTGCTACCTGCAAAATTTGGAGGCCCAAATATGCGGCGCCGCATCCTAAATGAAGATAAAAAACGCTGTTTTTAAACCCAAAGTGGAAAAAAAGGGCTTCCATTACGGACGGCAGGAAGTGACGTTACACTCACGAATCGAGCTGGCGCAGCCGTCAGATTCTCCCATGGCTGCCTGTGAGAAGACGGCGAGTATTCAATGTGATTCGGGTCTCTCGTTCCTTCAAACATTTAAAACATGCACGAAAAAAAATTGGGAAGTTTGTGCGACCATTAAAATTGGGAGCTAGGAAGTAGGCACACGAAAGGCTGTGTAGAGCGCTAGATGGACGCCGGCACAGCCAATATGCCCTGTGCCGACCGAACTATCCTGTGTTAGTGAAAAATAAAGCTACCGAAACATGCCGGCTAGCATGTAACAATTCGGTTTCAGAGCATTATCAACGTTCAAATCCAGAATTTTATTGTTTTTGTTTACACGGACCGTTTTGTTTCTGTTAGCAGGGTGCCCGCGCCAAATGTTAGGTACTGGTGCCATGCATTGATGAAAGAACTACAGTTTCTTCGCTGGCGTCGTGACGAAAGCACTGCAGTTTCTTCGCTGGCGTCGTGAATCTGAACTTTCCCCAGGCTCCATGCCGCCAAAGGTGCCACTTGTTTGATTTTTTTTTTCAAACTGGTGAGAAAAATGTTGCCAACAGAGGGTAGTATTTATGATTTTTGACGAAGCTGTTTCATCTGAATAAATCCCGTGCAGTTTGCAGCGTGCTGTAGTTGTTCGCTACCCGACCGCCGCGATAACAGAGACAATAGAGAGTTTTAGTGCAGCGTTTGTTGCCTTTGCGTACGCTAAAAGCTAAATATTTGCGTCGCACTACGTTAACACCGCGAGGGGAGTTTTAGTAGAGCGTCCCATCACTTTTGCCTCCTTTACAACTACAATGCCTGCGGCGTCACCCCGAAGCGTGCCCGCCTTGCCCTCTCCCACTGCAGCTGAATTCCGCGGGTTGCGACACCCACCGATCCTCCCGCTACCGATCCGCTCCCGCTAGGTCTAGAAAGAAAAGGGAACCCAACTCAACGTCCAGTTACTCGATGCTCCGCAGTCTGCACTTTCGGCAGGAAGAATTTCCGGGTAACCAGAAAAGAAGTATGATGCTGTGCCTAGTCTTTTCCCACGCTACCCTTCCTAAATGAATCCTGCACATAAAAGAGAAGCAAGGAGCGAAGTCAACTTCATAAACGCAAGCCGAGAATCCGCACCGGCTAGTTCGGCAAGATATCCAACGCAGAAGCTAGTGAGACTGCTGCTTGCCTTGAAGTTTTCTGACGCGATGCTTTGGGATCGTCGGTCGCTTACGAAGCCCCTGGAAGCATGCTTTAAACACACATCAATGCCAGTCTTTTTGTGTGAAAATCTCGACGAAGATAGGTCATCGGCGAGAGTCGGTGGCACTCATATGCAGAAAGTTTATTAAGCCGCTCCTGACCATTGCAACCACGCATTTTGATAAGACCGATAAGAATACATTAGACCAAGCCCCTCTCAAAAAAGGTTCTGAAGCGTGGAAAGTCATCCTTCCACTCAATGTACTCACAGTGTAACGTAAGAGCTCGAACTTTTGTTTTTACTTGCATGCACGCGTGCACACACGCATATGTACTCGCAGCGTAATGTAACAAGTCGGACGTTCGTTTTCACATCTGTTTCGTTTTTGTTCGTTTATAGTTGTGCTGAAGCTGTCCGATGCCGTTTAATTTGCTTGAATGTGTCCTAAACGTATGTGTTGTCCGTATTAGTCACCTCATTGCCCAATGAGACTGGCAGCTTCACCGATGCTGCTTCATGTGTGGAATAGCGCATCTTTTCAGAACATCTGCGAATAGAAAACTGTACGAAAACAGGATTACAGATTGTGTGTCCTGGGTTTTTGGGAGCTACAAAAGGCACAAGCTATATCACGCGACTATTGTCGTTTGTTGTTTATTGTTGTCTTTTGCTTCTTCTCATTTTGGTACATCAGATCACAAGCTGGACCACACAAATGTTGTGAGTTGTGCATGCGCGTTATGGTTGCGTACGCTGTGACTTCTAAATCAATGGCCCGCGTCATCTTTCTGTATTTTCTTCAGAAATATTTCTGCTTCAAACCCTGGTAAATGTGTACGAACTCCCCCCAAAGCCCATCCTATTTTGTTGTAGTTACCCAACTGTTGATAGTGTGGTCATACGGTGGGGATTATGCGAATGAATTTTCTTAAACATGCTGGTATATATTGGCGAGATTTGCTCATTGACCTCATACCTATTCAACCGGAAAAATATCAGAGAGCGCTAGGAAATTAGCGCTTTCAAGAGTCTTGTACACCATGATAGCAGGTAATGATATACTTGATTTAAGGGGCCCCTAAATATGGTTATGAAGGTTGAGTTTTCACGATCGCAGTTGCAAGGTACGCGTCAAAGACAACATATGGCAGCTTGTATGCAATACCGTGTAAAACTGGGAATGTTGGTACATAATCTAGGCAAAACAGCTCAAAAAAGTAAAGGAAAAAGAGGGATACACGACAGGGACTGCGCTGATCCTGTTCAGCGCAGTTCCTGTCGTGTATTTTTCTCTGTCCTCGTCTTTTTTTGCACTGTTTTTCCTAGATTAGTATGCAAGTCTGCGCATTGAAACTGACGTACAAACATGCAGGAAGGAGCTCGCTTTCTTTCCTGGTTTACCTGGCAATAGTCGTTGTCATTCAAAGTTGTGCTGCCGCAATTAGGTTTCTATGATGTGGCCTCTATGACGCAGCTGGACATAAAGACTTTGGGGCCGCTGCAGGTGGTTTCCATCAAATGTTGCAGCCAATCCCAGGTTACGGCTTTGAGGGAAGCTATGAGGGTTCTGAAGGCCATTTGTGCGATTGATGCTACAGCGCGACACATCGTTTAGAGACAAGCTCCGATGAGTTTGTAAATTTCGCATGCCGTATACAAAAAATGGAAACGCTGTAGGGCATGAAATGTCATCTGCACGCGGAAACGCGCAACGAGCGCGTGACGGCCTAAAATAATCTATATGGCAGGCGCCATGAGCTCATGAATTCACATACGCCGCGTTAGCTAACACCTGACCGCCACAAAAAATGATTTTCCTGCACAAAATATTGCAACGCTTGCTTGCTGGTAAAGGGTAAAGGGTAAAAGCGCTAAAGATAACCGTTCAAGGTTTTTAATGCGACTACTGAATGGCTACCGGATGTTAATACTTCTGTACACCTGAGGCGGCCACGAAGGCGCCTTTTCGCCACCGCTGTATAACAGCAACCGGAAAGGGCCACTGGTTTAAAATGCTTCCAAACCTGCCATGAGCCACCTTATTGTTTGGACTTTCCCAAGTGTCCCCCGAAACTCTGTGTTACCCTGATCTAAAATTGAACACTTTATGTGAGCCAGGCCGCCGCTATAACTTCTTCCAACGCACGCAACCAGTAGAAAGCGAAGCTTGCGCAACGGCTACTAAATAAAGAAGCGCAGATTGCCGAACGGATCATGGAGCAACAACGCTCGTAAAGGATCTCTAAATCTTAGTCCGAGCTCATGATCTAGTAGTCTCAGCAGTATTTTGGGAAGCGAGAAAAGCGCGAATGCCCCAGCTACATAACTGCCACATTTTAGGAACATTAACTCGGCCAATACTTAGCACATTAAAACATTTTTAGGAAAGCCGTTCTTTATATTGTACTACAATAATTGTGCTCGTAAATCGTAACCCTCAGAATTTTATTTGGGACCCCTTTCACAAGAAAAATACCAACTTAACAACCCTTCTACCGATGGTCATTTTCTGTGTTTCTTGAAAGTGCGGATAATTACCTAATATTAGTTCAGATAATTTTGCATTTCAAGAAACGCCAGCATTGACAACATCGTCAGAAACACCAGTAATACAAAACTTTCTACAATCAGGCAGTCTGTAGTTCCGGGAAACAAGCTCCACTTCGAGCTTTCAAGCCGAGATTTCAAGATATCATTACCTGAGAAGAAAATCAAGGCACAAAGACGTCGAGCTTTGAATAGTTCTTTAAGTCCAAGGAACCTTTATACGGGACTTCGGACTGCTCTTTCTCAAATACAACTGCACAGTATTACGACTGAATTTAGGATTGATGAACAAATTCCGCTTTGAGCATTACCAAGCAAGGTCTCCCAAAGCCAGCTTAGGGGTACGGGACTTGAGCTGTGTTTTGCGGTGAACTACTTGCTAACGCGAATCTCTGTAATATATATGACTTGCCAAATAAGCTATTCACTGATGTATCTGGGTCGAAATGATTATGATTGTGCGTTGCGACGAACGAGTAATATATAGGTGCACTCGTCGAAAGAGTACAAATCGACCTTGAAAACCGTTTTCTTCTCTCCGATAGGAAGGACCGAAGAGTGATAGGGGGGGGGGGGGGGGCGTTGTCGCGTGTTTACGTTATGGCGGAAATAAGCATATTTATTCATAGAACACTCAATATGCTTCGTTTTACGGGTGTTAACATGATAAAAATCAACAGGCTAGCAGGTTGTGTTTGAAAATATGGCGAGAATTACTATGGCAGTTGCTACTTGAAGGCGCGAACTATCGCGGCTTATTTCCCTCGCAACACATACGTGGCGGCCGAAGGTGCTCCTTGGGCGGCCGTCGCAGGGCACAGGGAGGCACTTGAGCACTTACAAGGGACTGAGTTCATCTTTTCTGAGAATCGCCAGCTGCCTCCGCGGGCAAATACTACCTTTGACCTGGCGAATGCACAAAGCTTGAATGCCCCCGATGCAGTGCAGTTACGCCGAGCTTTGCGCAGCGGCTGAATAAGTGTGTCCTATTGGGCGTTCCTTTTTATTGACTCTGAAGAAGTGCAGGTCATGCATATTCATCGCGTCACTAAGCTTCTTCCGGCTGCTTTAATTTTTTCGATGCTTCCCGCAATCAACCGCGTCGTTTCTCGCGCAATGGCATGGCTGATGGCCCACAGTTGGGTTCAGATTACTTAGGTTCACTTGATGTTATGAAAATCCTAAATAGCAGAGCAATAGCTCTATATGCGGTAATAGCACTAATATCTCAGAGTATCGCAATTTTTTAGCTGCTGCACAAGGATGTACTCAACTACATCGGGCATATTCAAGCCTTGCGCGTTCGCCAGGTCAAAGGCACTACTTTACCGCGAGGGGTCTGATGATTATCAAAACAACTGAATTCCTCTCTCGTTAATTATTGATTGCCTTGATACGGGCATTTCGAGTCAAATTAAGCGCGATAACCCATTAAAGGGCATTAGCATGTCATTGATGTGTTATTGCGACCACATTTGCTTGAACAGTGAAGTTCACATGAGTGTGTGCAATTCAGCTGAAGTAAAGCATACTAGTTTTCGTCTGTTTTTTTTCCCAAACTGTAGATGTATATTTCGGCCAGCTCCAAGCCAAACTGCAGCCCACCGCTCTTGTGTCCACGTGGCGCAGAGGTAGGGAATGCATCAAGGTGCCGTCTCAAACGAAGCAAGGCTACACAGTGAAAAACGTTGACCATCTAACCTTTGACCTAGGCAACGAAGTTAAGGTGAAGGTGAAGAACACGGTAGACCACAGTAAGTGGGCTGTCGCTGAACTAGACACCAATCACCATGTCTGCATTGGAACCCTTAACCGCGTGGTACGTCGAAATATGTTTGTGTACATAAAATCCTTCATACCTTACCATATTACTAGAGTTTTCAACCAGGCCATTTGCGCAGAAATTACTATTCAGCTGCTACACAGGTGTGCCATCAAGAAAGAATAACTTTGAAGAAACACGCTTATGGAATATCACGCGACAGGCTGTCGCCGCTCTGTCGTTACTGCTGCGCGCGGTCATTGCACGCGTATGAAATGGGATGCGTAAGATAAAAATAATTGTTCTATTATAAAATACACTAGCACAATGGCTTGTCGCTTCATGAGGCTGGCTTTAAGGTTACGTTTCAGGATGCCAGAGTTACTGACTTTTTAAGGGCGCTGATTGGCCACAGGAGAGTCAATAACAACTAATAACGGACAAAAGAGCCAGTTTCGAATTGGCATGGGGTACACGACCGGCGCCACTGCGCTAAACAGGCGGGACAATTTAGGCCTGCGCGCACTGCGTCGTCTTTGTGCCGGGCGCCGAACCAGGAAAGGGTCTTCGCCCTGCTATAATACTGCATTATGTCCAGCCAGTTTTGCTGCCGCCTCACTTCAGTGAGAATGAACTACCCTCCCACATTTGGCATCGCTGTGCTGCTTTCGAAGGCTCCATTCAATGAAAGAATGTAGCTTTGTAACAGTACCAGAACGGTTGGTGAGTTTGGCTCTGCCTAACTACTAACAAAGTAGATGAAATATGATTAAAAGTTAACATTATCGGGAGCCCGTTATAAAAACTATGCGTTGAATTGCCGCTTCCGTTTAGTATGCATAACAAGAGTAAGGTATCGTGAGGTATCTAATACGTGTTTGCGGGACTTGCAGAAACAGTGAATGTAGAGATCAGTGCCCAAAATCGGTCTACCAAACGTGATGGAGAAATGCAAAGAAAACGAAATGGACTGCGCCGAAAATTGGATAACATTCAACAGCTGCTCAGCTTTTTTTTCTAGAATTACCATTAGCGTACACGAAACGCCAAGTTATAAAAGGTTGGTACTTGATAAATTCCCCTGCGATAGCTGTGGTGATAAAGCTACGAGAAAGAGTGGCATTATAGTTAACGTACATTTAACGTCACATAGACTGCGGTAAACACTGCAAGAATCCTTAAAGGAGTACTGACACCAAATTTTGATACCTAAAAAATGATATAATTGGCTTCAGTAGTTTGTACAGATGCCTCACAGAAATTTTTGCAGCGATCCGAGGCCGGAATCACATCTAAAATCGATTTTGATTGTCCAGGCCACGAGCTTCCACAAATCGGCAGCACTAGCGCAATCGCTTTCGGCGTGACGAAACATTGGCCTACGTGTCTGGCCGGTTCAGGGTGACGTCATATAGTCGTTTTCAGAACCGGAAACTTAATTTGCGCTGCTGTTGTCGGTGGTATTCGTTTGGGCAGGAGACGTGGGCGTAGCTGTGTGAGCAATGCTTGTAAACGTTGCGTGTTCGACGTCTTTGCTCTTCAGTTCGTTGCCGGCGCATGGTGTTCGGCACTGGTGCCGAAAACGGCGTGGTGCGCGATGTCGACGGGCACCGCGGCGACGCGGCGGTGCGCGTCGCCGAGCTCGCCGAAGTTGTGTTATGGCAAGCTCGCGGTATGCGAAGTACTGCTCGGTGAAGCCTGCCCGAGCAAATCGACGACGACGCCAAGATGCATTATTTTCCACGCGACGACATGCGACGACATGCAGTTCGTGCACGCCGGCGGCCGCAAGAACTGTCGCCCAAGCCAGCGGGCTCGGGGTTGCACGGGTCACCTTGGGTGTTGGGAACTTAGTATCGTGGCGACTATTTGATCACTGGTATCTGTACAACTGCGAATGACCATCCCTTACACACCTTTTCACCACACTATCATCCCCTTTTTCGCATATGAAGCTTTATTTTGGCAATAATTTCTGTTTCTGCGATCGGTGACCAAGACAACTGCCGCGGCCTGTCTTGATTCTAGCGCGCAGGTGGCGCCATCTTTCGACCGCTCGCCGCACCGTGGTGCCGACAGTACTGGGTTGGAGCGCCGAACCTCCGCTGGCGGTCAGCGTAGGCTTACCATCGCGGCAAATATCTGAACGCCACTTTTAAATTCAGCGCTGATAACAACTCCTAGCACAATTTCAACACACTAACATCTAGTTTCTCGCATGTAGAGCTTCTTTTTCGTGATCAGATTGATTAGAAGAGTGGCGACAAGTTGTCGCTATCACGGTCTGCGCCGGTTCGAGCCGCAGTGATATTAAAAAACGGACGACGGCAAAGACATCGCCGGCCTAATCGCCTGGCCAAATAAAGTTGTTCTGTCTGTCGGGTGGCAGTGACTCATCCGAGTCTGAAGATTCAAACGACATGTCGACTGCGCGGGCGAGTCGCGGACCATGTGCAATCGTAGCAGACGATGCGGCGAACGCATGGAGGAAAGAAAAACGTCCCTGACGTCACGGGTGAGACCGTGACGTAAGGCTGCCCGCTTGCAGGCTGGCCTTCGAACGGCCATTTTCCCGCGCGGCGACCAAATTTAAAATTGGTTGCAATAAACGTGCTATAATTAATTCTGTGTTGGCGGCTGACGGCTTTCGGTTCGATTTTCGTAATTACTGGGCCAATAGGTATTCTTTACAGCATAAAAACTGAAAGCGAGAAATTTCGTGTCAGTACTCCTTTAAAGTTTAATTCATAATGCTTTTTGTTTTTCTGTGCGTTCTATCCAGTGCTTTTTTATTCCTGCTGCGTATTCACGTTTCCATTCGGTGACGGCAACATTAACTGAAAACGCAATCGATGAAAAGAGAGGACTTTAAATGTTTTTGTGAAAAATAGTTTTCCATGAGGATATTGATACCTGACCATGTATTTTCAGACATCACAGTTTAAAAGAGGAGGAGAGACCCTCTGCTTCGAGAGCGAACACCTTTCTAAACTGCTGAGAAAAACCGTCCAATCTTCTGAACCCGTCACAGAACCTGTCCCAGAACCTGTCACAGATCCTGTCACAGGACCTTTCGGTAGCAAGAGAGAAAGACATCAAGACTCGGGGCAGATACCGGAGGCAGAGAGAGAGATACAGAGACAGAAGCTGGAGGAGGAATTAGATGGTGTTGATACATGCGATGATTCAGAGGATGATCAAGGTTTGGATAGTGCTTCGCCTGCAGGAAAAGGGGGGGAAGGGAAGAAATCCACGTAAGCCTAACTGGTGCGTCCTCACGTGGAAGCGAAAAAAATGACAATAAAGTCTTTTGTGTGTATTCAGGGTTGTCTATTTCTCTGAGGCTGTCACACCTTCTAGAAGGTGTTTCTGTCGCGTTTCCCCTAGCCCAACACAATCACAAGGAAAGTCGCGAAGTGTGGGGAGATGACAATCAATCCGAAAAAATCCGCCATCGACTGCGCCCGTGGGAGGATAATGCCTGGGTGCTTCCCTGTCGCCATTTGGCTATGACGTCCAGCGTGAGTGTCTGGTTTGGCCTGGCCCTGAGCAAATAAAACCCGAGTGCCTCTTAGGAGCGCTGCACGCAGAGAATGGTTAACGGAATGTACGTTCTCGCAAAGTGCTGCAAGTTGTTCGAATTTGCCGCAGCCGGCACTCTGCTTTCGTTGTATTTCGGAAAAGCTGACAACAAGAACGCCTCCTCCTGCTCGCGGTGTAAATACTCAAAAAGGATGCATGACTAACTTAAAATTGAGCCTTGTCCGTGGTTGGAAAATGGGTAGTGGAAATAAAAAAATTGTTGGGCCACAGGGGGTGTTAAAGGGACACTGAAGTGATACGTAAACATTGCGGGATTACTAGCGCAAATTGTAGTCCGGAGTCCCCAGGCCATGTTTCGGCGACTCTGGGCGCGTTTACGCGATTTTATTTAGTAGAAAAATTAATTCGAAAATGCTGTCCTCCTCTCTTTACGCTCGCCCATTTTCTGTGGCGTTTTCCTGTGACGTCGGGAGGAGCCGCGCTCGCAATTGGCTGCGCTACTGCACGGCTCCCCGGCCTTCAGACAGAGTCAGTCGGCCCAGCGTTTCGTCCGCCGGCCGCCGACGGGTCGTCGCAATTCGCTCGATCAGTTGAAACTAAGCCACAACACGTTTGTGAATAGAGGAATGTGCCTTTCTTTACTTGGTTAGTTTCTACACTGTATCTAGCTCAAAGTCAAGGTCGCTTCACTCAAGTGCTGCACAAGCGCGCATGCGACGCTTCGCTTACTGGTACGCCAGTAGGAAAATATAAGGCCTCTTGAAGGCGGGAGAAGAGTCAGCGAAGTCAATATCGGTAGTAAGGAAATAAAATCAACTGATATTTTTACCGTACAGCGTAAGACTAGGGTGCGGGAAGCTCTTTTGTGCGCTGGGCGAACAAGCACAGCGGCCAGCAGCACGACTACGCATCTGCGAACGCTTTTCCGTCTAAGAAATGCAATTGCTAGACGTGAGATATTGTGGAAACTTGGGGGATGCTTACTGCACGAGCGCAAAAGAACAAATAGTCACCTGAGCTGCTTGGAATGCTAAAACTAAATAAAAATGTAAACTGCTTATACATTATATACCTTATATTTCGAAGGTTGGCAGCGCGCGCTTGTGGTTGTGTGGTTTGGACCGCTAGGTTTGTAATCGCAAGTGTTTTGCAAGTCACAAGTTCGAATTGCCGCGGGTACTTTTTTTTGTTTTTTTAAGTTAACTTTTTCGTTTTCCGCCGGTGTTTTCTATACTGAGTTCATCGTTTTTTGGGCCGCAACGTTCATTGCTCCACGAACTAGTTCACAGAACGCGCGCAGGCTGGCACTGGCGCGGTAGCGAGTTCTCGTTGGCGTGCTGTTGCCATAAGCACCGACTGCTTGCGGGCAGTGGGCACAGGCCAGAATCAGCAGACCCTTCGCCTGGTGCGAACACGCTTTTTACGATACAGGCATGAGTGAGGCAAGCTCCGAATATGGGGGAAAAGCGCATGGCAGTTTTTTTTTTTTTTTATTGCGGAAGTTTGCTATTCAGCATAAGGGGAAATTAAATGTACAGATACACTCCGGATTCCCGAAGGAATCGGAGCAGGGGGCCATGATGTGGTCCTTGTATCCACGCCATGAAGTCTGGCGGACGTCCGGGGCGCGGGCCGCAGGTGGCGATGTGCACATCGCGTAGGCTTCGCAGAGCAGGGCAACTCCACACCAGGTGCTCTGCTGTAGCCTGGTCAACTGGAGCGGGGCAAAAGGGGCAGGTGGAGTTGAACGGGGCATGGTATTGAGGAGGCCAGGACCTCGTCACAGCTGGCGTGAGGGCGACTCCCAGGCGAAGACGTCTGAGCAGGACCTCATCTTGGCGAGACAACCCGCCAGGGAGATCTGTACCGCGCGGGGGTATGAGAGCGCGCGCGGTGCGCCGTAGACGTTCTTTTGCACTGGAAAGGCGAACACCGTTTGACGAAGGTGCAAGAGGAGCTGGATAGTGTACACGCACGGGGTGTGTTCCGGCATCTGCAGCCTGCATTGCGGGGTGGCTATTCCGTTGGCGCCATGACACGCGCACACGACATGGATAAGTGTCCATTATGTCCTGGATTTCTAGCAGAAGTTCGTTGGACGTGAGAGTTTTACGAAGCTCTCGAACAGCTGCCGACGAATCAGTGTAAATTGTACACTGTGGTGAAGCGTGGTTGATTAGCAACGATGTGTGTAGCAGAGCATCCCGCACTGCAAGGAGTTCTGCCTGCGTTGATGGCCACTTCTCCGTTGTTATGTAAGTGCAGGTCACTGGATCGGGAGCCACAGTCGGGCAGAGTAGAGCCGTATGAAGTAAGGTATCGGAAGCACTGGCGTCGACAAACATCAGCGTAGACGAAGGGCTACCAATCTCCATAGCAGGCGGAATCGGAGCACCAACTGTCCGGGGATGAATACGGGCAACAGGTCGTGTATCCGTTAATTGGTGGAACTTCCATGGGGGCCGTATATTGGTGTTTGATAGTGGTGGGGCTGGTGAACCGGTCATGTACGCTGCAAGAGCGGCGGAATCAGGGTCAAGGGCTTGTTTTTGGAGGCGGGCTTGTCGACGCTGATGCACTAGCTCATCAAACGTGTTGAGCTGCGCTTCCTGTTGCAGGATAGGGACGGGGGTGAGGGCTGGAAGACCAGTTATAGCTCGCATAGCCGAATTGTTTATTGATTCGAGTAGTGCCCAGTCTGACTTTGTAAGAAAGTGGAATTGCGCTTGATAAACTATGCGAGGCTGAAGAATGGCTCGGACAAGCATGCGGGCCATCTTGGAGGCCGCACCGCCGGCTTTTTGAGACATGCGACGGAACAGATGCAGCGATTGTGAAGCTTGATGCTTCGCAGAGCGAATCCAAGGTTTTGCAGAACCGGTGGCCGTAATATCCAAGCCCAACACCCGCAGGGTAGATGCTGTTGGTATAGGCGTGCCTTGAACCGAAAGACGGATCGGGGAGGTTGCCAACCGCCGACGGCCCCATGCGTTGGCCACGGTGAGAAGGGCTGTTTTTGTTAGGCGAAAGCGTGAGGCCAAGATACCTGCACCAAGAATTGGTTTCATCTAGAGCTTGTTGCAGGCGGACACTTTGGACGTGAAGGTCCTGGTGAACAGACCATACCGTGATGTCGTCTGCATAGATGATACTATAGATGTGTGGAATAGCACCAAGTCGCCAGGCAAGAGGTATCATGGCCATGTTAAAAAGCAAGGGGGCCAAGACAGATCCCTGAGGCACACCACGGTGGGGCTGGAAGGAACCTATGGGAGATCCGTTGAGACGTATGGAGAAGGTGCGGTTTCGTAGGTAGAAGGAAATGAAATCACATAGGCGGGATGGCAGGTGAAGGAGATGAAGTACCGCAATGACGGCGGCGTGGCCAAGGTGGTCGTACGCTTTGTGAACGTCCATGCCCAGCACAGAGCGAACACGGTGGGATCGGCCGCCAATAAGGATCATCTCGGAGAGGTGGCCCAGACCATCCTCTGCACCAAGGTGGGGACGAAATCCAATTTGGCATGGGTGGTATAGATGGTGCTCGTCGAGCCACCACTGAAGGCGTGTGGCAATCATCCGTTCCAACAGCTTCCAAATGGTCGCCGTAAGCGCTATTGGTCGGAGGTTGCGGATGTCTGTACTCGGTTTACCGGGTTTCGGGATAGTGATAACATCCGCTTGAAGCCAGGCCGGGGGGATTGTACACGTGAGCCAAACCCGGTTGTACGCCTCTAGGAGTCCCTCCAGAGAAGAATGGTCGAGGTTCTTGAAAGATTCAAATGTTACTCCGTCGGGACCAGGAGCTTTGCGTAGTGTCGCCGTGTCAATGGCCGCGGTTAGTTCCGCAATTGTAAATGGTGAGAGTATGCCCTCGGTTGCTGCTTCCGATGGCGGCGTACCAGCACCGGACGGGAGAGTGAACGGAGGGGGTATGATGGCTGGGTCCAAGTCAAAATCGGGGTATAAAGTATGGGCCAGCGTATCTGCAAATTGCAAAGAAGTCTGGTTGGACGTGAGGAACGCTGACGCAGCAGGATCTGGGGATCGTGGTGCTCGTTCCAAAGAATGAAATATGCGCCATATGGAGCGTAGTCCAGACTGAGGCCCTAACGAAGCGCACATGTCAAGCCAGCGCTGGCGGGACAGCCTGGCGTTCATGGCGACGAGCCGCCGGCTGATGAGCTGTTTAAGGCGGATTTGGCAAGTCGGAGAGTTGGGATTGCGACAAGCAAACACTTCTGCCTGGCGGCGCTGCGCCCACAGCTGAAGGAGGCGCAAATCAGGGTTAGGGCGGCTCTCGTCAACCCAGTTTACAGTTGTAGAATCTTCAAGAGCCTTTTGTATGGATGATAAAGGGTCCTCTTTGAATGCTGATATCTGCCTAATCGACTTCCGAAACTCGTCCCACTTGATAATATGGCATTTACGACGTAGGCGACGGAGAGGGCGAAGATGAAATATCGAGGTAAATGGATGATGGTCGCTACCCCAGCAGTCTGGCTCCCGCCGCCAAGTAACGGCCGTTGGACCAAGCCACCAAGCTAGGTCTGGGGAATGTGGAGGCATACGAGTAGACGTGGAGCGGCGAGTTGACTGGGTAGTGTCATTAAGTAGAGTGAAGCGCGCATTCTCCATGATCTTGAGGAGATCTGAACCTCGCGCACTCGCCATGTTATAGCCCCAGGCTGGGTGCGGAGCATTGAAGTCACCGCCGATGAGGATGGGACAACCGGGATGTTGTGCTCGTATATGCGAAATCCACCCAAACCGAGCCCGCGGGGCATGACCACCTGTGAGGACGCACATAGCAGGATACGAGGATCACTGCACAGGGACTTAGTTGAACTTTCACCGCAACAGTTTCTTGCCACGGGGAGCACCAGCTTTGAAGGTCAATGGCTTGCTGGGGAAGGCGCGTGAGGACATATACCACCGCTTTACCCCGTGGCGTTGGTGGGGCGTTACGGTGGTCAATGATTGTTGGAGACGCATAGCCGGTAAAAAAGGGGATACGGGGTAGGCCATTCGCTTCCTGAAGCAGTAGCGCCCATGGACAAAGTGAGCCCAGGCAGAAAGGGGTTTCCCTTTAAATTCACCAACTTTTTGGGGCAGGCCCCGACAGTTCCATTGTAGGATAGTGTCCTTGCGTGTAGTTGCAGGTACGGCAGGTGCATAATTTAGCGGAGGCATGCTGCAAGAGTCGTGGTTAATATGTGCAGCTGCTGCACCACGTAGTTAAGAATGGAGCGAGCGTCGGATGCTGACGAGATCGAGGCTGCTGCTGGTAATGATGCCGGAGGAGGTGGAGGCAAGGGAGAGGTTGACAGAGGAGGTATAGCTTCACATGAGCTCTCTTTTGCAGCAGCACGCTTTAAGCGTCTCTGTGCCAGCAACTGGGCACGACGAGCGGTCAAATTCGCAAGCTCCGTTTGTAGTGCCTGGAGGCGAAGATCTACCTCTTCTAGGGCCGGGGAATTCTGGTCGGCCTCTTGAAGACGGGATCGCTGACGAGGTCGACGCAGTCGCACCACCTGGCTGTATGAAACCGAATTCATAGGTGGTGTGGCAGAGACCGGTTCTGGTACGTGATCTGCAATATCGTCGTCGTCATTCGAAGCTAGGAGTTCGTACCGGTTTGAAAGCGGGAGCCGTTGATCAACCTGGGCCTCGTGGAGCTCTTCACACGCGCACGTGGCTTGGCGTTAAGCTTCGTCGGGCACTTCCTGTCTGTGATATCTGTGATATCGTGATCATCAGACTTGCACAGCCCACAACGAAATTTAGGGGCATTTTCATTTCCAGCAGTCGCGTTCGGAGTCGCCGAAGTTTGTAGCAGGAGGTGGATTGGGCAAGAGGTGCGCATGTGACCCTGTTGCAAGCATTGGTAACAAAATACTGGCCTCGTCTTGTAGGCGAGGGCGAAGGATGCATCCATTGTATATGAATCGCACCAGTGGTTCCGGAGGACCAAGAACAGTCACGAGGCATGTACGATGACTGCCAAGATACCGGGCTAGGAGCACTTGGTGCGTCTCGCATCGGATGGTGTCCCGGAGCACGTCGGAGGGCTCACCGGCATCGACGCCCGAGACAACATAACGGCGGACATGAGTACCCCCTAGGAGGTAAGCTTGTACCGGCAGGTGAACTCCGGGGGAGACGGGTATATAAGTGAGGCTGTAAAGCTTGTGAACTGCCTCTAATGACGCCACCCACACAGAAATTGAGTTGGTATCTCGGTGGAAAGTGTAGCCATTATGACTTTGAGGATGCAGACATGCTGATAGCGTCTGTAGGAGAGCTTTCGTCGTGATTTGGCGGATGTTGAAATTCTGCTTCGGTTTGATGGCTACCTTGAAGGAAGCTGGTTGAGCATCTTTAGTGCTTGATGGGAGGCCAGTGGGATTCAGACGGCAGGGCACCTTACCGTCAGAGTGAATACGGTTGCCTGCTGGAAGGTCCATCGGGGCATTAGCGTCCTCAGACTGACGCGGCACTAAGGTTGAAGACTCGGTGCATAGGCGTTTGTCGGGGGGTTCAGCATACTTGCCAGTGAATTACTGGGCTCTTGCGGCACAGGAGGGTCGCTGCTAGCATCCATGGGGCAGCTGTCGTCGCCCTGGGGTGTCAGAGGCGTCGATGTTTGAAGGGCGACGTTGGACACCACTTGAGACGCCGGGTCCATTTGCTTAAGCAGCTGGTCTTGAAGTAGCGCCTGCTTTCGAGACCCAAGAAGGCCTTGCGCGGAACGGCACCCACCGCCCGAACAGGAGGTTAGGCCTAGCCGCTGCTTAGAGGTGATGCGGTTGTGATGCTTGCCTTACATTCCCGGGGCAGGTAGTAGCCCTTGACGGCGCCAGGAACTGGAGGTTATCGCTGGCACTACGGGAAATAGCTGGGAACGTAGAAACTGCGATAAATCGGGTCGAAACACGGAGCCGAGGAAAGACACGTCGGAATGGCGGGACTTCTTCTTCTTCCCCGCATGGCAGTTGAGCGTCTGCGGGAACGCGGAGGGTGTTAAAGGAGCCATGAAGAGAAAACAAAAGTTTGTTTTATTCGAAAGATTAGGTGTTTCATAGTACCCCAGGCCCTTTCCCGGAAGCAAATGATGCTTTTTTCACTGAGAAATAAGGCAATTTAAGCCAAAATTTTAAATCTCCCGCTAAAATTGAACATTCCGTGACGTGTACAATGGCGTCATAGCGCCGGTCCATGAAACAGATACTTAGTATGTCGACTCCATATAGCACCCACACGCGGGAGTCGATCGAGACGGCGGCCATTTTAAAAAGACTAGTAAAACCTAGTCCACCCGCAGCCCTAGTCATGGAATCGCCTGATCCGGAGAACAAATCTCTCGCCGAGGAGCTCGGGCTTGCATTTAACAACCTCACACCAGTAAAACACTCAATGCTTCCAAGTGCACGAGCGGCAAGAGTTGTGGGATACGCGGTGGACGGGAAAGCGACCATTCCGCGATAGCCACAACAGACGAACGCCCAGCCGTTGGCAGCGCTGCCTCGTCAGCCCCGTCGCGACGGACGAATATAGACTGGTACGTATGTGCCGTATTTTTATTACGGTTAATAATAGTTCAATTTCAGTAGCAGTATCACTTATGCCAGTTGGCCGGTGTCGTGTATGGAAAGCCGTTCGCGCGAGCTCTCTGCTTCGACCAGAAAGATACGAGCGTCAATGCGCGGTGTTTACGGCATTTGTTTCCCCAAGGTCAGAGCGATTTGACGAAGTCGGCGACGAGCACCAGCATGTCCCAGGAGTGAGCTAACGTAAGGTTCCCTGCCGTAATCACTTCCTCGGAAATGAAGCGAGCACACTCGTACTTCCTTTAGCTCTCTTTCTCCTCCGTTTGCAAAGTTCACAAAACGTAGCCACTTGCTTCGCCTAGGTTCGTCGTTGGGCAGCACATGAAAGGAGATCTCCTCACCGGCGGGGATGTCGCACTCCCTCGACGATTTGCCCGTACTACATGGGCATTTCAAAACGCAGCAACGGAATTTCATTGTAAAGTACTCGAACAAACTGAAGTTTTCAGTGGTTGTAAACTGGAAACGAGCTCGTAACGACAGCAGCAAGCCAACACCATTCGAAACTTACGCGACGACTGGCACTATCTCGTCGCTTCTTGCTGTTCCTTACCCCCCTCGTTTCTATTTTTACCTTTGCTGGTTGGCGATATGACGGCCAACCTCCTGTGAAGGGATTACGATACGAAGCAAGGTCGCGGCTGTGCGTGCTGGAACGGTTCGTTGGCCCCGAAGAGCGTCGAACCCGAAAATTCATCTGCGCGACGGCGAGATGTCGAGCTCGGCCGGCGCCTAGTTTCGTACGCATTGGCGCACACGCTTGCGTGTTCGTTCGGACATTCAACCGTTTACTCCACCGTTCTTTGTCATAAAAAGAATGTGCAGTATGTTTCACGGGCATTTAGCTCGCTATGCAAACTGTAAGCCCTGCCTAACATGCGTTTGCTTTTGCCGGCCTCCGCCAATCGCAGAGCATTCCCAAGTGACATCACAGGTTCTGTTGCGGAAAATGAGCTGGTGGGTCGCATGGTCATTTCCTTTTTTCCTAATTATGTAGCTTATTTGGCGAAGTTTGCGTATAAAGTGGTCTCGTTATGGTTCTAACGAGGCAATCTTTCGAATGAACCAAACTTGTGTTTTCTCTTCATGGCTCCTTTAATGCACTGCGTAGGCTTCGGCTAGTGAATGCTACGATTCCAAGCCGTCCTGGGAGGCTTATCTTATGCATTTTACAGCCGACCACATGGCAGAAGCGCGGTACGATGATTACTGAGATATTGAGAATGCCCATCCAACAACGGTTGTGTTTTACAGAACCGAAACCGAAACCGAAACTTGCTTGATTGCTAACCTTGGGTATCGTCCAATCACGGTGCCCTCTCCTCCTAACGCCACAGCCTTAGTTGGTGCGGCCTCCGCAAACCGCGCATGACAGTTTTTCTTCTTTCGCGCTTTGTAAAATAATTACCGATTTGTCAACCGGATAAACGATGAAAAGTGTGCTAATTTGAGCCAGTCTACGCAGTGCAAGCAAAAACGGGAGCTTGACAAATTCACTTCAGTGTCCCTTTAAGCTCTTGTGTCATAGTTGTACCCTCCATTTAGTGACCTTTTCGACAGGCACAGACACTACGAGGCACACACAACACTGCTCTTAACAGCCAAACCACAATCGGGCATTTCGTCACACACTCAAGAGCGGAACGGTTCAATCGAAGTGAATCTTTTTGATCCTGCTGTAAGGATTTTGGTGTAAATTTTTACGTGACATCGCATGTGTTTTAGAGAAAGAAGGGCACCAGCAGGTAATGTAACAGATATTCGGAGTTGTGTCCCTCTCACAAAACGAGCAGCAGAAAGGCGGGGGGCGTATAATTTGCTTAGCGGAGTTCTACAGTACCTATGAAACACTATGTGGAAGAACGAAGAAAGCTAGTTTCTGTCCACGATTTCAAGTTTCAAAACGTTTATTAAGGCTCATACATAGCAATGGCAGCATATTTTAACGTTGGTTACGAACAAGTACTGATTAGAATTTATTTACAAGATGAGATTGTGCTCAGAGTCGATGCTGATGATTATGATGATGATGTCCTCAAAGATTTTGGCACATACCCACAAGGGGGGATTGGCCAGGGATAAATCGGTTGTTGAAATACGTGGGGACTTCAAAATACTAAATTATTTCCGGAAAGTGGCTGTAAAAGGAAACTTAGTATGAAGGAAACCCGAATTATCCATTAATTACCACTCTTCCGCAATTCAAACGACGTGAAGCAGAAAGAAAATTTGGAATGCAGTTATATATATCCCTTTTGCAAACCACACATTTGATGCGCCAATAGATAATATAAGTGGAATCAAAAAAGTCAACCCAAAACGCTCAATTGGGCCCTTCAAAAGCAGTTGTCTAGCTGTTGAGAAACGATGCGATGCTCGTGGACTCAGAGCTGGGCCGTCATCTTCCTCCTTTCCACTCGTAGCGTGTCTGGCCATCTTAGCGCCGTTTGAGTGAGGTTTTACGTCGTCACAACCTCGTCGCGCTTTTAGTGTCCCGTTAATTATACAGTTGCAAACGGTATTCACCTCTTCGTCAAAGAGATGGGTGCAAAGCGCACTTCAGCGCATGCTTTCCAGCCGCACTGCTACTCACGCCGGCCGGATTTAGAGTGCGGGAAAAACTGGAGACAGAATTACAGCAGCATCTGTTGTATAGAAGAACTTGTTGTTGGGCGAGTTGGTGCATGTTGGTGAATAACCACGGGCTTTGCGCGAAAAAGACACCACACACAGGACGGACGGTACGAGCGCAAACTCTCAACTAAACTTTGTTGAACAGATCACACAAATAGAAGTACACTATTATCTGGTCACACATGCGCATTCCTACAGTATTACAATCTTTACAGGCAGCTCTATCACAACGCTACAGACACATGTCAAGATACCTAATCTCTGGTTTATCAAGAAACACCGATGTGTCTTTTTTTTCGCATTTTTGCCATGTGGCATATAAAGAAAAGATAAGACATTAGGTAGAATAAAAATACCGGCTACAAAAGCACAGGTAGTCAGCAAATCGATGACCCTGTACAAGTCTAAAGGTAGGCATGGAGTCCGGTCTCATGTAAAAAGTTCAGCAGCGACCTGCAGTAGCGGTCTTCGTTCACCCACCGGTTGAAGTCCCCCGGTTTATCCCACCGAAGAACAACCACTCTTAGCGCACTGTCCCGAGCTGTTCTGGTTCCTGTGCACGTCCACAAGAGATGATTGACATCAGCTTCAGCCGCCGAAGCCGGACACTTGGGACATGTTTCTGGGTCTTCTGGTGCGGGTCTCCAAGTCCAGGTGACTGAAGGTGTGAGAGCCACCCCAGCCCGAAGCCTCCTCAGAGAAACTTCTTCCACCCGGGAAAGATTAGGGGGGAGGGAGCAGACACACGGGGGAATTAGGGCACGTGTGTCCCTTCTCAGAAGAGATTTCATGGCTAAAAGGCGGGAGCGTGGATCACTAGGAAGAGGGCTAGGGGCGGATTCAGATTCAGGTGGGGCCGGAGAGTGCGAAAGATTGTCTAATTGGTTGAAAAAATTGTTACCGTGCCCCTGTACCCAATGTACGCGTACCATTAGCTGTGCTGTCATAGCCTCCACCGATGTGTCACTCACGCATCCTTCTCCCTTCTTTCTTAAATGGTAAGCCTCTAGAACCTCCCGTGCCTTCGTGTCGCTGGACCTGCGCAGAACCTGAACTTCTTTTAACAGTGGTTCACACTCCCCATTTGTACAGGCCAGACAGTGAGCGGGCAAGTGGGCATTAGTTTTGTTTTTAAACGCGGAGCGTTTCTTAGTCGCACGATGTCCCTCGACCGTCGGCGGCGGCGTCCACACGCTCACTGCGCATGCGCGTCGCGGCGAGGCGCAGGTGCGCGTCTCTCCCCCGTACCCTCCTCGCTCCAGCACGAGCGCACGTGAGCGTGCGCCTCGTGTTTCCGCCTTCGTCGTCGTCGTCGTCTCGGCGCGGTGGACACGCGCCGCTACAGGCCACCACCATCCACGGCAGTTGTATCGATCTCGTCTTCACCAGTTGCTGCAACGCACGACCACTGCTTAAAGACCCCTTAACAGTACACCTTAGCGACCACAAAGCCGTCGTTCTCAACGTCCAATACAACGACAACAGCAACAAATAAATAATAACGACTTACAACAACCTACTCCTTTCCTTCACTTCTTGCGTCACAAAAAAAAAAGAAACATTGGGGCCCATCTCTCCACGAGGAGGGGACTCGAGTCCGCAAATCACGAAAGTAATAATTAATATATGAAAGAAATAATAATAAATAATAGTAATAAGCATAATAGTTAACACATTCACTACCACCCCACCACCACCAACCCCCCAAACACTAACGTTAACGCAATACACCACCCCCTACGCGACGCATTTACTCGAGTCCCCCCTCGTGGGGAGATGGGCCCAATTTTTTACAGTGCCGCTCACTGTCTCGCCTGCACAAATGGGGATCACGCACTTGCGGGCATCACGCACTTCTTCCGCAAAAATGAAAGCTTGTTTTTCCTACGAACTTTGTCGCGTTTTTTTACGAATGCTCCCTCTGCAGTGGATCTTTTGTTATCGGCATCAGCTCTTATTTCAGAGACCCTGCAAAATATTTTCCACATTTCGCTTAACTCAGAACACCGCCTATACCGAATTTTTTAGTGAATTTTTCGACTTCTTGTCAACAAGGGATTACTTTACATATCAGACGCCTCTAGAGTGTTGCACGCTGCAAGTACTCTGCACTTCTCTAAGTGCACTGCACTTCGCGTCATCATGTGTATGCGTCATATTATTTAAAAAGAATGGGTGCGCTTTCACAGGTAGATTGAGTTAGCAAACTAATTGACCCACAAGGCCCACCAGCTAGCAGTGGCATAGACAGACCGGCCGACACAATCTATTTGCGGGAATTAATCTAATCGAAAGCAGTTTGTATTGGCGAGCACAACGATTTGCAGGATCACAAAAACTACGTGCCTTCAAGGAGTGTAGAATCCCTCAAAGTGGATATTACGTAAAAAGAGATGCACCTATCCACTGGGTAAAGATGGTTCACTAGAGAAGCTGTAACGTGCGGCCGGGATTTGCGCGTGTGTTTGCCCTTGGTTGCCGAAAACCGTGTTCATTTGCCGGGCCTGCAGCACCGCCACGGCGTGCATGAGCTAGCTCCCGCTTCTGCGCATGGTGCCGCTTAGCATAAACTTCTTGCTCCTCGGGAGTACGTATGCAGCGTCGCCTAGAGTCACAAGATGAGGTATCAGACTAACGCCACTGAAGCACGCTGAGCGTAGTGTCCGCAGATAAGGTATTAGAATCGTGCCACTGAGGCACGATTGTCAGCAACGGCGGCCATTTTGGCGTTTCTTAGTGTAGCGCGATTGCCGCATCTATATGGCCCCGCCGTTAATTTCGACCGGTTCGTTTGTTACAACGCTGGCGATGACGCACCAAAACGGCATGTTTGGACGCAGTTCTGCTGCTGAAATGCTGTACACCGTTATCTTTGATTCGCGTTCGGAACGATGTCACTCGGACGCAGCCGCGGAGCAGGCTTCAAGGACAAGCTAAGTCTACCAGAGTTGACCAACTAAAATGCATAAACAACCAAATGGCTGCGCCCCTGAACCGTCGCAGTGTAAACGAATGTCACGTGATGCGACCTGACCAGTGATCATGCCGCCCGCAGGAAACAATCGGAGAAAAGAGTGCTGATACTCTCCAACCTTATCTAGTGCACTAACGTCACCTGCCCCTTTCGATGTAACGTGCGGCCAGTATTTGCCAATGCCACCATGACGCAGTACCGACGTTAATGACGTTAATGCTTCAGACGTGCTTCACGCCGTAGGTCCAATCGCAGTGACGTGACGAACAATAGACTAAGAGGTCTTAAACTGAACAGAAGGTAATTACCTCCGCCTCGCACTAAGCTGGAGAGGCCGCAAGCAGTGCAACCAGGAGAAGCGAAGACTAACACAGCATGCAACCGAGCTAGACTTCATCTTCTCTTCAAAGGAAGGGCAGAAGAACCACTAGCGTGCGGATACTGTGGTGTACATCATAATCGCCAACGCTTCATATATGCAGATGTCTTTACAATTCTCCAAGCGTACCTGACTTACGTACACCAAAGCAGCCGTCATATCGTATTGACCAAACCTGGCTTACTCTCGCTTCCTATTTCGAGGAACAGCTAGCTCTAAAGAGGTGCATCAAAAATACGCTAGTGCAGACTTTAGCATTAAGTGGAAACGACCGTTTGCCGGGTACTCTGAACCACTGTTTGTTTTACATAAAGTATTTTCTCTCTCACACACGCCCCCGCAGTAGCTTGCTGCGCGCGCTCTGCGCAGCAAGCTACTGCGCGGGCGTGTGTGTGAGAGAAAATACTTTATGTAAACAAACAGTGGTTTAGAGCACCCGGCAACCGGTCTGCGCAGCAAGCTACTGCGCGGGCGTGTGTGAGAGAGAAAATGCACAGCGAGTCAGGCTCTTTTCGCAACCTCGCTGCTAATTGTAACTCATCTAAAACCAGACTTTTTCGCGCACGCGTAGGACGTTTGCGTGACGCAGCTGGGACCACACGATTTTTCTTTCAACCAGCTGTACAAAGCTTCGCTTCTTCATTAAACTCAGTTGTTGAAGCTTCACTTATACAACAAGTCTTCCATAATTTCGCCAAACTCACTACCTTTGTTGAAATAAGAATCCGCTGTGGCGTGAAAATCAGGATGGCTGTGGGTTGTGCGGGTTGGAGCATGTAGAAGGCAACACTCACGATGCAAGAACGTGAACAGGAAGTGAAGAGAGGCAAACCTACGAAGCATAATTTTTGGTTGGTAAAAACTTTATTGGGTAAAAACTTGATTGTAAGACGATTCCGCCGACCGCTGAGTCTCACACAACCTGCGATGGGCTCGAGGAATAGCGATGAAATGAAACGCGTCCAGCATGGCACCAAGAATACACCAGATAATTTTTTAACCAGATGTCCGCCCGGCTGCCCGCTGCTATGCTTGTGAACGGCCGAGGTCGTCGCCGACGTGTATCGCTCAAAGCAGTGGTCGCCTTCGCTACGTTCCCTTGCACCATTGAGGCGGCAAAATTTGATCCCTGCGGCGGAAAACCAGGTATCCGAGATAACATGATCATTGCGTAAACATGCTGCCACCACGATAGAAAAGGCCGGTTCTCTTGACTTTTATAACTGGCTTTTAATATTGCAATTTTTATACGCTAGTTCAATATTTACTTTATTCCCCCAATCATTCAGTGTTTCCACCTGGTTTTAAACCTTATCTACTTTTCTTGCCTCACTACGTTCGCCCCGTGTAAAGTAGCGAGCCCCAAACTTTGTGTGGCTAGGATTTTTAGTATTCATTAAAGCAGCCTCCCTCTCCATGAAACATATTACCCACCGTACAAGCAACCTTTTACCAAGTTTCAAAAGTCGGAGGCTGCTTTCAATTGAACGCAAGCGGCCATCGAACTCAACAGAGGCACTCTATCTCCAGTATGCAATTAGCTATAACGGCAGCAAAACGGGCGTCAAAACGTATCCTCCGTGATGAGATGTACATGAAGTACGCGCTACAAAAAATAAGGCAGCTCATCGCAGTTCGCATCTCGCAGTGTAACAAACATTCTTTCCACAGTAGGCATTGTTACCGCATCCAAGGGGGCTGAGCTTGGAGTGAAGCTGTTGGCCCCTTGCGGGAAAAGGCTTCTTGTGAAGCACAGCTTTCCAATGCAAGCCGTCTACCGGGCAAGTATACAAGCCTTCTACTAAAGCATGTGGGATATGAGGGGTTCCTCGGGGACCTTGCCAGCACTCTGGGGTAGGCCCGCACGCTAGCTCCCGGTGTGTCAACCACGCGGGCTCCCATGCCTACGACAGCCCAGCGAAGTTCGCCGATACGAGAACACAGTACACAGTAGTGCCGAAGCACAGCCATTTATTTGGGGAATCCCAAAGCATGCGATCACAAGGCTCGACGGCGTTCACAAATCACGCCGTCCAGGTCGTGACAACGAACGGGAGGAAGGCACTCATGGCGCGCGACAAAGCTCCCACCTGAGATACATGTATCCGCCACCGCCGCCATGTTCCGCCGAACCAGCCCCGACCGGGTCTCCGACGAGACTCTCCCGTCTCCCGCGCGCACACGTTCGCGCCGTCCGCTCCCGCGCGCATATGCCCGCATAGATCGGTGGTGCCATCTCTCGGGAGACGCCGATGAGCCAGCGCAGCGCCGGACTGGTTTTAGCGCACCAGTCTCTCCCGAAGCGCGGGCCGGCTCGGGATCGCGGGTCGCGGTTCTCCACGATTCCCGCACTCCTCCCCCTAAAGACTGGACGCCTTTTCAGCTCCAGTGACGCCACGTTACACCACACTCCTCACGACGCCTCAAGTCAGCAAAACAGCGACCGAACGCCACTCCTACACCAGTCCACACCCAGGGTTTTCCACACGAGGCCACGCGTCGCGATGCTCGCCTCACAAACCAGCAAACACATTGCACAGATTCCGAGTTCCTCACGGCTGGGCAGCACAGCAGGTTGGCAGGCCCGGGGGTAGTCTGCAGCCGCAGCCGACAAACGCCGGTGTCGTGCCATGATTCGACCCCCCCCCCTCCCAGCTCGAGGCGGTAACAGGAACGGCCGCGCCCACTACGGCTGCCCGAAGGCTCGCGCCGCTCGCGTAGACTCCAGATCCCGCCGCCTCCTGGGTTTCGTGGCTGCTTCGACCGCCGGTCCTCCCGAACAGTTGGCTGCCGCCCGGCACGCCAGAGCAGCAACTGGCGGTAGCTCCGCGGGCCGTGCTCGTCCCCGCCGGTGGTTCAGCAGGCCATCCTCGCTGTCCGTGGCAGTGGTGACTGGGTGGCTCCCGGTGGTATCCGTTTGCTGCAGGTCTCGCTCTCACCGACTGGCGCAAACGATTCCCAAACTTGAAGTGGGGAGCAGTGGGACTCCGCAATCTCCCCTGACTGGCCGGAAACCTTATCGACGACCTCGCCAAATAGAGTAACAAAAATACGCGAGGGTACTCCCCCTTGCACGTTCGCTTGCTGGCGGAATCACGAGTCCGGCAACTGTGCTTCAGCAGCCACACCCGCCTGGAGGCAGCTCATCTGACTGTTACGGCTTGTCGGCATCGACACACCCGTCCGAGTTATTTCGGCCTGGTGCGTTGGTCGGCAAAGCTGCGTGAGCAGAAAGCAGGCGGGGCTCCGGAAACTCACTCGCAGCAATACAAGCTGCCGTAGAGCCAGCGCTAACCGCAATACCAGCGGCTTACGGGAGCACATCACCGGTATAGGTCACCTGAGAGTCCGTCTCTTCCTAAGACTGGCGATCTCTCGCTACCAACGAGCCCGCTGCCGAGCCGCGCGAAGCTCTTACTGCCTAAACGCAATGTCGAACGGAGACTTCACGGCATCGAGACGCACGCACTCCGGAAGCGCGGAGACAACGATCGCATTGCTCCCGCTTCCCCCCGCAGCGAAGGGAGACTGATGCTTGAGCGATCCGCCTCGCTCTTTGTCAGGCGTCAAATCGGCAAACATTCCGCCTCGGACTCGAAGCGCAGTAGCGACGGGCCCATCGTGCGGCTTGAGAACTCCCAAACCCCGCACCCTCGCTCGGTAGTGACCGCCGCACCTGCGGGAAACTTCAACCGGCGCCGCCGGCGCGACTGCAAGGGGACGGCGCTACGAGGAAGGCGACCCGCCGCTATGTTGGAATAAGGCCTACGTACCACCCGTCTCGCAATCAGGCTGCGACTGCGGTGCGCGGAGGTATCCTTCTGACGTACCGCCTGGTGCGTGCAGGAAGGTTTACACATTTACCGTCATGGCTGTATCGGGCACCATATCAGTCTGCCTGCAACCGACTGGCGCGAGGCGTTTCGTCCGAAGTCTTCCGGACAAAGCGTAGCGGGCTGACTGAAGCAACGCATTTCGCATGGAGCTAGCAACCTCGAATTCGTCTGAAAACAAGACCAACGTTTGGGCGCCATGTGGGACTGAGGAGCACCCTGGGGTAGGCCACCACGCTAGCTCCCGCCGTGTCAACCGCGCGGGCTCACACGCCTACGGCATCCCGGCGAGGTTCGCGATACGAGAACACAGTGAACATTAGTGCCGAAGCACAGCCGTTTATTTGGGGAATCCCAAAGAATGCGAGCACAAGGCTCGACGGCGTTCACAAATCACGCCGTCCGGGTAGTGATCGCGAACGGGAGGCAGGCACTCACGGTGCGCGACAAACAAAGTTCCCACCTGCGATACATGTATCCGCCACCACCGCGATGTTCCGCCGAACTAGCCCCAACCGGGTCTCCGACGAGACTCTCCCATGCTCCCGCGCGCACAACGTTCGCACTGTCCGCGCTCATATGCACCTCACGGACCGATGGTGCCATCTCTCGGGGGACGCCGATGAACCAGCGGAGCGCCAGACCGGTTTGCGCGCAAAGCGTCTCTCCCAAAGCGCTCGCCGGTTCGGGATCGTGGACCGAGGTTCTCCACAATTCCAACAACCATTACGTTCACTGGGAGCGTAAACACAACCAAAGTGAGGCCAGAATACAGGGATGTTGACATAGGGAGGTACGTTTTACGGCGAAAGCCCTGTATCTCGTCTTTGTCAAACGCATGAAGTACAAAAATCTTTGTAAGGTACAAAAAAATCACGCACCGGGAAAGATAAGCAGTATTTGCGGGAGGATAGTCGTAGGAAGGCTTTGCGAAGGGTGGTAGCAGGACCAAATAAAAATGATCTTTTTACTAAAAGCCAATATTAATCTCTAAATGTTTGCGCCTTCGGTCAACGTATGTTTCTTTTCTTTTGTATTTGTGCTCAAATAGCGCTTTTAAGAAACTGTGTCATTAATAAATGCATGCATGCATGCATGCCTGGCGTTTCATTCTTATGTGGAGATCTCGGCATCGAAACTGCATATGCCCGCTTACTATCCCGAGGCCAGCGAGGGTCAGAAGTGGTAAAACAATTTTGAAGCGGAGGTTTATATGACTACCGTGTCATGTTTTTTAAATGCCGGCCAACAAAAACTTACGTGTGCAGGAATAGCAAGCCGTTGCTGAGCGCGAAGCATTTCAAAAGGATCGCCCGGGAGGATTTACTCCGCTTCGTAGATGGTGCAGACCTGAAAACACTTAGGGCCACCAATTCGCTTGCTTTCAGCATTACCGATGTTACTTTGAACAGCGGCTCAAATATACCACTGTTCGAATTTTGTCACTTTGAGGTAAAGCCTCTTGTTTCTAATGCAAGAGCCTGGGTTGCAGCGTCCAAATTGTGCAAGTTTGTGTTATTTCGAGTGATTTGTCTGGACAAATGCTCACGCGGAACAAACACATGCATGCGCGAAACCTTTAGGCATGTAAAGAATCCAACAGAATTCCCTAATGATATCAAAATTTTAACTGGTAGGTATGGGCGGGCGTGCCTGTGTTTGTGGACATTTTTGCACCGGTTTTAACAGTAGAACGACTTGTTTCAGCACAAGGCAGCAATTCCAGTTATGTATTACACAGACGGAAATGCGCCGCAAACGGATGCAGATGGATTAAAAAGAAAGCAAAACCATATATCAAAGAAACACAAAATAAACTAACCCACCAAAAAATAGAACGCACAACAGAAAATGAACGAAGTCCACACTATTGCGTAAGACTTCAAGGTAGCGAAGCTGTACGCAACCTTTACGACCATCACGAAGGTTTAAGTCCACAATTGCAGCCGATTTGCTTCTTCTTCGCTGCAGCAACGACCTTTCCTCTATCATTGTTGCCATAAGTGTCAACTTCTTTCATTTTTTGAAACTGAAAATCATTTGACATCACCTTCGAAGGGCGTCCGCTACGACTTGTCTTTCAAGAACCGACCAAGCGTTGCTACAATTACGAAGAACGCTGGAGTTTTTTTTTGCCTATCTTGGCCAACGTGGTTTGGCAAACTTCCGCTGGCGACGTCCGGCGGTCACCACGAGTCACGCAAACACGAATGCTCGGCATTTTCTTGGTTTTATTAAGTGCCGGGTGGTCGCCGTAATATTCACAAATCTCCCTAAGAGGGTATGCTTGACTTGACAAATGTGCGCAGTGAAAAACAGTCGTCGCAAGGGACGCACACACAAGCCCAAGTCGTTTTCTTGGTTTTGTGATCTGTCGGCGGTCGCCGATAGGCCTACGCTAAAGTTCGGACGCTCGACAATTTCTTGGTATTTCTAAGTGCAAACAGGAAAAATTACGATTTGCTAAACAGCTTCGTTTTTAGAATGGAAACAGCCTGCCTTCAAGTTATATCAATTGGCGCGTGACAGGCGCGTGAAGACAACCCATCGGTGGACCACTGATGGCCAGACTGAGGGACGAAGCGCCCGCGAAGCAGCTGTTTCGTCGTTGTCTAGTCCCGTCGTACCGCAGGAGCGACCGTTACAATACATTTTCTGTCCCCTAAGCTTCGCTGCTGGTCATCCACCTACATAAACGATGTTGAACTGTTCATTTTATTGTGATACCTTCGGAATTTGCAAGTCTCACGCCTGACAGCATCGGTGCTTCAACACTGGTACAATATTCTATAAACGGCGATCGCTCAGCCCATAAACTTTATCTGATGCCTGCGCGTTCATAAAACGCACAGAGTGTTTTTCTTCAACCTAGCTACAGATCTCATTGTTCATACAATTTTTATACATACAAATTGACGCCGTTATTTTTGAAGCAAGCTTATTTTCTTGGCAACCTTGTATCATCATTTATTTTTGATTGCCAGATGGTCGAATTTTCTTGCATCGGAACGCATCTCTGTTATGCCCGCCACAGCAACAAGCGCAACGTGAGTAAAATTTCTTCAAATCTCGGTAAGCAAGGTCTTAAGCCCACTCGTGATAACATCCGCCAACCAACGTTTTGCTGATTATTTGAACCACGACCCCAATGTTCATCGACTGTCATAATCAGACCATCGCGAAGCAGGCAAAGGCAATCACAGTTCCTTCACCCCCAGTGGCTCTCAGTTGACACGAACTTCACTTTGTCCATGGGATGGATTGGCAGCTTCGAACTTTCATTATGTGTCTTTAGGGCTAGCCAGGCATTCCAATAGAGATTATTCGAGGTCATAGGTCCCAGAACGCGGTGCTAAGTTTGGATTTAAATTGGGGTATAAAATAAAACTAACGAAACCATGTCCGGAGCAACATTTCACGCTTCTATGTTTCAGAAACCCTTGGTGAATGTTTTGAAATATGTTAAATCATTATTATTGCACTTTTTGGCATACCCAGAAATATTGTGTATAAGAACGATGGAAGCCTTTTTTTGTCAATAAACCCGATTTATAGATGCGAACTTGTTCTCACCAAAGAACTCAAATATTACACAAAAGTCGTGAAGCAGTCAGGGACTGACGTACACAGAAGGGCGTCGGCGAGTCGGACGCCACGGCGTTACTTTTACATGCATTTATGTGTTTTGGTCTCGTTTCTAGAAACCTCCAATCTGGTCTAGGAAACTAGATGAGACAATAAAATAAAAAAATGAACCGAAAAGCTTCACCCTTTCTTTGTCATGCTTGCCGATATGGTAATCGCAAAAGAAAATACGCGACATACGCACAGAATAAAGATGCCGCATGTGCGCGAGCGCTAGCAAGAAACATAAACAGGCATGGTTCGCGTAATGTTGTAACGGTTCGGATTGGTTTGATAATTCTGTATTGTTTAGGCACTGCTTACGCATAGCCGAATATTTACACCTGAAATACTTCAGACGAGAAAACGTTTCTAAGATTATTACACAAAACATGAGGAGCCCAATTACACCTGTGCCCATTACTACCGGTCGTAGTGACCACATTTGTGTTTAAATACTGTTAGTGATGGTAGAGCTCGGTTTATTTTACGCCGTGCATACCTCGCCGATTCGTACTTACGACTTATTTCTCTCGAAATGTACTTTCTAGAGAGACAGATTGAACGATCGTTAATAAAGTCTGGCGATATTAGCCGGGCAAAACCTCTAGCCTGCTACGCCAGTTGATGACGTGATGATGATAGCGACGGTGTTCAAGAACTTGTGCAGAAACGTTGAGTTATATACAGAGACTGGTCTAGACCTGTGTGTTGCAGGTACTCCATTAGCGCTTTTGTAGCCCGTAAATTACGTTTGGGGCATGTCCATGGTCCTCAAACGTCCTTTTATTGAATGTCCACGAAAAGCGGCAGTCTCAAACACACTCCGAGGGCCACACTTTGCGCACTAAAGCGAGCACATGCACAGCGCAGGTGCTGCAGGGTTTCTCGAACACCGGAGTGTGTGCAGTGTGGCGAAGTAGTTCGCTTCATCTTAAAGAGCAAGTTGCGCGTGTATGCGACATTAAACCGCATGCAATGTAGAATTGCTTCTACCCGCTTGGAGAGTCCTGATGGCATTTTAAATATGCCGTTTAGATAAAAAAAATACAGTGGCACGTAATGACGTCATACGTCATCTCAGGTTGCCCGCTGAATGTTCCATGCGAAGCTAGAAGCAAGGGCAGGCATCTTTGCTGGAGAATGGTTTCGATATTGCCGATGCCCGATGGTTATGTGCATTGGAGGCAAGAATTTCCGCTTTCACATTTCCAGTTATCCCACAATGGCCTTGAATAAACTGGCCCCCTATACGATGGTTCTCTTGTAGAACTTGTAGATGTAGGACGTGTATGTCAGACACAATCTGGTCATTTGGAAATTACGCTAGAGATTCAAGTGCTGCCCTGGAGTCTGTGAAGATAGCCCATTCTCATACGGGCTGCTTGATGATGTGAGCGAAAGTAGCCCTTAGAGCTGCAAGTTCTGTTGCTGTAGTTCATGTTTTGTGACTGAGCATGGCACTGATAGTGGTGCGTGATGACGGTATCCACACCCCGATAGTGGATGATGCGGTTGACACCGACCTATGAGTGTACAGATGAGTGTGGTATCTGTATTTCCGTGAAATATAGTCCAGATCAAAGAAATTTAGGGCTGTTATGGGCAGGACTGTTATGGGCAGGACTGTTATGGGCAGGAACATCCAGGGAAGGTTCTCAGGAGGAGCAGGCTCTTGATAGATCTTCGGCAGAAATTCACGCACTTCTTTGTCCCCACTTGTCGCTAAAGGATGGCCCCGCTGTCTTGCCACAATTCGCAGGCGCTCACGAAGCAACTCCTGCGTGCTTAGGGTGAGCGGCGAGAGACCCCTGCATTCTATCAGCATTCCGATGGTAGAGGTTGACTTGGAATTCTAATGCAGACCCGAAGGATTTGTGCTTGCATGCTCTCCTGTGCTTTTACAGTTCCTTTTGACAGAGCGACCAAAGCAGAGATGCTGTAACGTATCAGGTCAATGCGAACCCCTTCGTATAGCCGCAGAAGAGAGTCGACTTAACCACCGCCGTTCTTGGTGGAGATTATACGGAATATGCGGGCGAATGAACTAATCTCGTCCTTGAGGTGGCGAACATGAGGCGACCAGGTGAGTTAGTATCAAATGTTTCTCCCGAGAACTTCGAGGGGTAGTCCCTGATGACGTTCCTTTTCAATACCGTCCTTGTCCCAAATGTGAATAATTTGTCCCCGCACCAATACCTGATCCCATGTACCTTATCATCATGCAACCTTGATTCGGCCCACACTGCCTAAGACAACAATACCCATTATGTAGCGTACACGCAAAAGCAAATGTTCACGGGCCATGAACTCATCAATTTTTGGTTATTTCTCTGCCGTACGGCAGCTGCGGGTACTAAATGCGGTATTTTCTTATTACTTCAGTACCTATACGACATATCGCGTGCACACGCAGCTTGTCTGGCTGCTACCGGAAAGGAAATAACCTAAAATTGCCATTTTCCTGGTCCGTAAACTTTTGCTCGTGGCTATAACTTGTTTGCCTTTCGTGCGATTAAAAAGTCGATGAAGCATGATAGGAGTGCTGCCAGTGCCCTAAACACTGAATACCCAAAAAATTTGTCATGGTCGCCACCTCTAACAAATGATCAAATTTCATCTTTACGAGCAAATTAAAACACATAGTAGAACGTGGAAGAAGGGGTGGGATACTGAGCAAAACCCAGGCAAATACAAAGTTACAGCACTTAGGGCAGAACATGCATTTCATTGACGTGCAGTTGGGTATATTTAAAATAGAGGAAAAACTAAAAACAGATGGACGCCATCCCGCCCTGCGAAAGTGGATATGTTCAGCGGAGCTGGTGTGAACCACTACTCATGCATGGGAGGGTGTGAAATGTTTCTTGTTTCTCGGCGGGCCTGTCCTTTGCACTCGACTTCTCCGGCGGCAAACACGTGGTCCTGACGCATGCGCTCGTCGTCTTGTGCGAGAACTGCTGGGTCGTGTCTAGCCTGACACTATGCGCTAGCCCTCGAATGACGTCGACACCCTCCTTTTTCGACAGCAGTTGTTTTTTATTGCGATAGTATGCCGCTTGGCGTAAATGCTGTGTCTGCGAAGAAACGCAAGGAGGAAGCGATGATGAAGTCCTGAAATCAGTGTAAACCTAATCTTTACCAGAATATATGGGGGGATGGTGGGCATGGTTCCTATTGTTCACCGGCGTCTTATCATCCATAGTGCGGTTTCGATGCTTGTTTTGTGGTTTTCCTTTACCCGAATACTGAGCTCTGCGCAGTACACCTGATTAGCCTGACGCACGCGCTCTACGTCTTGAGCGAGAACTACTGTATCCTGTCTGGGTTTTTTGTTAACGACACGAAGTTGTCCGACCAACGAGAGGCTGACAGCTTCGCTGTCAAAACCTGACCTAAATATTGATGAACGCACGAAGGCGACTGGCGTTCGTCGAACCACTTGGGAAAGCGGACAAGAAGCACTGGCTTGAAGCTACATTTTTGGTACATGATAGTCATCAACACTCAGAGAAAACAGATTTCCAGAAAACGTATAGCGGCCCAAAATTGACGAAAGAGGTTGAAGCACTCATATGAAATATCGGTTTCCTTAATGGTGCGTCTGACATGACAGAGCACCACAGAACTCATTCTGAGTGTGCAGCTTCGAGTTCACTCATCGTTGGGCAACACGGCTATAATTCATTATTGTCACATTGGGGTTAGATCGCCAAATGCAAATGTCCCTATTAGTTTCCAGATGTCGTCGGATATCACATGCCAATCGTTATGCATTATATATGCTCTGGCTGTGCAACAAAAGACTCCCCTCTTCCGATGTTGTATTTGTCACTGTTTGCTTTCATGAAGGTTTTTTACAATCGTAAGTCTTGTATCTTTCTTTTAGAATAGAACTACTCATATAAAAGCCCTTAGAGGCTGCCTGATAGCTGGAGCCCTTCTACTAAGTAAGTGAAACCGGGGAGTATTTCGGGCCGCATCATTTTTGCGATTCACTTTTCATACTTCACCGTAATTGTGAACCAAAAGAATAACACGCTTGGATTGTTGGGATAGCCGCATACATATTTTTGTTTTATTTGAAAGATTTCAAGAGGTGAAAGTACATTTACACATAAGGTGGAGGGCAAAAGGCTACAGCCTGACGAGGTCCTTCCTCCAAAAGCTGCTTGCACTGAAGTCGGCAGCAGCACACATACTTTCTTATATTATGTAGAAAAGGACCAACAAAGCTAGCACACTTTTCGAAGCCCAAAAAACAAAGAAAATGCCATCGTAAGAGAAATAAAAATAAACACTCACACATACCATCGACTAACACTTTTACCGTATTAACTTACAAATCTGCAGAAAAGACTGAAAAAAGCGTGACATGCACACGTCTAATAGAGCCTAACAGCTCAATTAAAAGTGAAAACACGACAAGAAAGCCAAGTTTAACACAGAACGTTACTCATCTTAAACATAAAAAACAAGGATTATTAAAGTAAGAAACGCAAACGTAACACTCTTTCCGCGAAAATTATAGTCTGCTAACGCATTGAAAACGGGGCATATCATTGTAGCAATACCTGAAGCAAATGTTTTTTAAACAGTTTTATGGATTTAAACTCTTTAATAAGCACTTCAATCTCCTAGTTATTATTTAAATTCTATGACCTTATATTGATTCAACTGAATACCATAATTCGTTCTAATTCTCCGCTTTCTGTAATGTTTTTTTTCTTAGGGGGTACGCTGTCTGAGGTGAAGATTCTACATTCGGAAATAGGTAGGGGTGTTCATAAAATATGTGGTGGATATTCTGCGCGCGTCTTAAATTAACTAAATCGTGGATTTTTAAAATGCCCAAGCTTCTCCACTGTTTTTCTGTAGTTTCTCTATTGGATAAATTCGCAATAGCCCTGATAGCTTTTTTTTGTAGTACAAGTAAAGCATTCAAATTTGAATTTGTAATATTGCCCCAAATCAAAAGACAATAGTGCAAGAGGGACTGCACAAGAGCAAAATACAACTGCTTTTTAAGCCAACAGGATAACAAACACTGACGTTCCCATGAAATGCCGACAGAACGCGATACCTTCGTACATATGTGATTTACCTGATCATTCCATGACAATGCATTATTAAAAATAACACCCAAGAAGCGTATTGAGGGGACCACTTCAAGAATAAATTCCCGAAATAGAAGCGCTGGAGCAAAATCTAACTGCCTATTTTTTGCTCTAAATATTACGCATTTTGTCTTTTTGACATTTAGTTCTAGTTTATTTCCTATTAGCCATTTTTATAATTCCTGAAGCCACAAGTTTGCATTATTGGTAATAATTTCGAGGTTGGGTCCTGTAAAGAAAACATTAGTATCGTCTGCATAAAGAACATTAACTTAGAAACAAGCAGCAGGCTTTGTCATACCGGCGAAGAATGAGAAGCACGCAGGGCGATAAGTTCAAGCTTAATGACCTTGAATGTCTCGGATGAAGGCAAGAAGGGAGCGATGGTGGGGTCTCCAGAGCCACCGCTGGGAGTCAAGAGGTCTCGCAGGATGGAGGCCTATGCCTCTAAGGTGTCGCCTTCTGGCTGAGGACAGAGATGCATACAGGTAGTAGCAAAAAGGAAGGCGGTCGAAGTATTTCATCCCAAAAGACCAAGAAACAAAAGATTTCTTATGGGCGACCTTTTTGAAAGGAATAAATATATTGCCGCTCTCAACTACTCACAGTGTGATGAACGTGTATATTGAAGGAAATCTTCCCTAGTAAGCTATGGTGTAAATACCTAACTTACTGTATGGGGGGTTGCCGTTTTTCAAGAGTTTCCACAACGCCCTGCACAGACATCTCATGACAAGGTAAACTCAAAGTTATCTGAAGGTGGGATTGGGCCTAGTTTAAACACGCCCGCGCTTTGGAGCGAACACTCTCCCAGAATATTGGTGCGCTAAATACCACCCTCTCCACAAAAGAAAGACACATAAACAACTCCAAAAATGTTCTAACCAAAAAACAGCAAAACAAACGAGAGCACACAAAAGCACCTCCTTTCCCCGGCACCCCCATTCGCCACGTCACGATTGATCGATTTGATTGATATAGTGTTTAACGCGCCGACGCAACGCAGGCGATGAGGCGCGCCGTAGTGGAGGGCTCCGGATTAATTTTGACCACCTGGGGATCTTTAACGTGCGCCGAAATGTCGTAAACACAGGCGTTTTCGCTTTTCGCCTCCACCAGAAAAGCGGCCGCCGCGGCCGGGAATCGAACCCGCGACCTTGTGTTCAGCAGTGCAACGCCTTAGCCACTGAGCCACCGTTCGCCACGTCACGAAGGTTTAGAAAAGTTCTGCAGAATTAAGTCAATGTAATGTCAGTAAACATACCAGTCGTGGAGGATCTGTCCGGTTGATAAAAAATGTTGTGGAAGTACTGGAGCGCAAAGGTGACAAAAAAGTCACTTATCAGATCCAATAGAAATGGTTCAAGATTGGTAAGTTTGATTTGTTTGACCTAATTATTCTAGTAATTTCATCATGTCTCGCGCAAAAAAAAATCTCTGGGTCGGCAATCTTTGCATGAGCTCAAGAAGATTCCCCGATTGGAGCTTTTTCACAGCATATTTTACTCTGACACAGAAATAAACCATGATCAATGCTTGGAAAAGTCGGTTTATATCTCATCGTGAAGGAACCATTTCACTTAAAGGGGCCCTGAAAGGCGTTTTGAGCACACTAAATGAACTAGCGCAATCGTTAGATTGGGTCGTCAACGTCATCTTTGCCAAGTATTACTCTTTTACGCGCAGCGGAAAGCTCACACTTTTGTTGCAAAGTTTGTCGCTTTTTTCTCACCCTTTCCTTCGTGTTTTTGGACGCCGCCATCTTCACATGTCTACATCATCGATTCCCAGATGTTCGTCATGAGCTAGACATCCTGCTATTGGGCGGCTTTTTCACGCACTTCCGCCAAAGAGATGAGTCGTCTGCTCAGCGTCGGCTCGCCGGCTGATCTGCCGGCGGAGTGCCGGAGTGCTTGGACATTTTACGACAAACGAAACAAGTGTAAACAAACGTTTAACCGTTTGTATTAAATGCAGCACGGCCATAACACGACATGGATATTCCCTTACCTGAGTACGTTCCGTAAAGAAAGCGTTGAAGCCCCGTGGCACTTCTTTCGTGCAATCGCAGAGAACGCCCTGAGCCGAATGCCCGGGTTTGACGGATACATTTTTTTCCACTTCAAAACAATCCAGAGATGCGTTTCGAACGAACACAACGTCACAACATGCGTTGCAAGTCTGAACCGCGATTGAAAGACGATGGGTTGCCTCCTCCTGCCCGTCGTAAATTCGGCACTCACCTCGCGCGCGGTTTGCGGGGACAAACAGCAAGTCACTTAACTCCGGCGCACAAGCCGAGATGGCTTTTAGCCACGCACACTGCACATACCCCATGCGAAGTTGAGTCGTACATCTCTCGAGAAAGATAACCCAGACCATGGGAAGCACTATCCACCCGCAGAAGCACAACGTCGCATTGCATCGCGAAACAAAGACGTCCACAACACCACGACCGGTCGTGCACAAAGCCGGTCGTGCACAACACACAACACACACACACCATCGCCTCCTGTAATGTCAAACGCATCTCGCACTTCCCAATGGGAGTGGGTGGTACGCCTGCAGTGCCCACATGTCGCGAGGGTGGGGCCCCGAGCTGAACCGGGAACACGCAACCGTAACTGAGTTCTACAGTGGTTTGTGCCTTGTTGTCAAGGCAACCGATGTTTCAGATTCTCAAAGAAGTGGCGCTCGCTCCAGCGCTAGAAAGCTCAGAGCCGCGGTGGAGCATGCTTTGCCAACGTTGCCGCTCTCCACCACGCGTCGCCCCAAGCTGAACTGGTCACATGATTGAAGGGTTTTGTGCACGGGTTCTGTATCGATTTAAAATGTCTTTTTCACATGCCGCCGGCAGGAATTACGACCCGCCGCAAAATAAGACCCGGCACCAGCGGGGCCACATCTGATACGGCACTTTTTGGATAAACAGTGTCGGTGCATCAAAGGGAACGAGCGCACGATCTTCCCCGTACGGCTGGGAGTTCGCCGCCGATAAAAAGTCACGTGCCACCGATAGCAACTGCACCAACGAACACCGCGAAAGGGCAAGGCCAGGCCGCCGCACACATGCGGCCAGATTTTTCGTTCGGTTTTCCAGCCTTGAGCGAAGTGCGGGATTCATGGTGTCAACAAAGCTTGCCCGTAGCAGACGACAGTAGCAGCGCAATAGCGGAAGTACGTCACCGCTGCGGAGCGCAGCATCATGGGAGGCAAAGCTCGCGCGCCGTCAACAGCGGAGAGTAAGTCGAAAGGAGGAGGAAACGCGGAGCGACGATAATGCGCGGTTTTTGATTTACGATTTCTCAGCTAATACTTATCGCTTTAACAAAATTCTTGCGGGAGGAGATTGCAAATACATTGCTTTATTTGGGTACATGTACATCCATGCATCGGCGGAAGGTATTTAGGACCCCTTTAAGTTAGAAATATTTATGCAGAAAAAAATCTGTCTAAAACGTCATTTTTTCTTCGGAAAAAATGACATTTTAAGCATTATGGGACTGGAACAATCTAAGTCAGCGGGCAGTGTTCTTTACGTTGAGTAAAAATTTCGCCTCATGCCTTCAGATGACTTATTTCATTTCGATATTGTATTCTGTCATTGTTTGCCGTTGAATAACTGTTCGTGTTACTTGGTTTGTTCCTTTTTGTTTTGTACAAACGGGCGCACGCCGTATTTTGTTTTTTGGTCCTCCTGCCGTTGTACGGGCAACAATGGCGCTTGGAGTATTGCGATAATAAATAAAACAATAAATAAATAACATATAAGAAAAAACACCGACTCGGGGACAAGGAGACGCCATAGATAATTACTGTCCCGCCGAGGTTCCCGCGTTGGTCGAAAAACCGGCACTCGCAACAAGCGGCATGCATGACTTTGGGCCACAACATGGCGGATGGATACGCAACTCCGCTCCTCTAGGGGAGCCATGTACATGAACTCTACCAGCACCGACTTGGTCGCTTCTAGAATCGGCTCGCATACCGAACAGAAGAAAATAAAAAAACATACGAAAACATTATAGTGACTTTACGCTGACACTCCGTTTTCTTTTTTTTTTGTAATTTATACTCCCGATATAACTTCTTAATTTAACAGGCGTTGTCAGATCGGCGGCACTGGCAAGCCTTTCAATAATGACGCGAAGATTTCAGCTCTCAATAGCGCATAACACAACTGGCAATCTTTTCATGAATGGCATGTTAGAAGAAGCAGGCAGCCAGGGTAGCGTTAGTAATCGGCATAAAAGTAATATTGCAAACACCGCTGAGAAGTTTGACATTATACCAGACGAATAAATTGTATGACATTTTCAATAAAATCAAAACAAATGCGGGAAAACGACTCAGATTTCAAGTTAACGTCCACCGTTACGCTCGCCTTTTGGCCCAGGTCACGAGAGGGACTTCTGAGTTTAACGCAAATTATAACTGAAAGAAAAAATCTTCTTTTTACCGTTAGCTTCTAAAATTCAAATTTTTGAAATTTAACGCGCCGAAGCTACACCTGGGCTATGCGGTTCGTTAGTGGAGGGCTGCGGACTAATTTTGACCACATGGCTATCTTTAACGTGCGTCAAAACCTCGACACGCGAGCGTTTTCGCGTTTCCCCTCGACCTGAAACGCGACGATTAGCGTCGCTTGTTTTTAAGCGTTTACTTCCGCTGTGAAGCGTTACCAGAAAACTCAGGCCAGCCGAACGCGGATGAGCGTGCGCCAGCACCAGGCGTCGTCCAGGCTTGCGCGTGGGCTTACGAATACCGAGCGCACCTGAGCGCACCGAACGCACGTTGGACGGCGTCTCGTGAGGAGCGCCCGGCGGTGGTCAGCTCGGCCTTCGAGAGCTCTCTGCGCAGCGTTCGCGGCGTGATCTCTCGCGTGCTGTTCGTATCGCCAGTTCACGTGCACTTGCTCCTGAAGTGGGGAGCACAGACTCCGAGTTCGGAAAGCCGGTTTCCGGGGGCCGGTTTCGCCATGCGCGTGTTAACGCGGTCCAGTTTGGGGGCGACCTGAAATCCCGCGGAAAAAACGATCCAGGCTTTACGTTGTGGAGAACTTTTCGCAGCAATTTCAGAAATTCATGTGAGGTGCAACAGCCGGGTCTCCGACAAAGAGAGAGCGGCCGCTAGCTCTGCTGTTTCTACAGCCTTGCACCCCTAGTGCAAGCTGTGTTAATTTTTTTAGACCACATAGCTTCTGTTTTCGTAATACTTTTGCCAAACTTTACATACCTCCCCGGTAATTTTTGTAAGGTGTACAATACATTACTTGCACTTCTGGAACAGTCTGCATCCCTACGTTTCGATAGTTATCGCAATAAAAATATGGGGCATTGACAGAAAGTTTACGACCTCGGGAACGTGACCTCAGGTTGAAGTTCAAGTTCAAGTTCAAGTTTATTCAAGACAATATTGCAAAACATTGCCTTGGGGGACATGGGTAGAGGCAGACCAGTTGCCTGATGAAGGCCACGCCACCCTCAGCCGCAAACGGTATGACAAAGCAAATAAAAAGTAAAAGAAAGAAATAAAAAGTACAAGAAAAAAATTTACAAGGAAAATTTGCAAGGAAAAAAAGACACTAGCACACACTGATACAACTGGACACAACTGGATGGGGTTTCAATTTTTGCACCAAGCCAACTCCCACACAACCCAAGTAACTTTAGCGAGTGAAAGCTGATTTGCACAGCTTTTAACTCAGTAGTGGGAAGAGGCGCTCCGCGTGTGGGCGCGTTTAAGTCGTGGCATCGCGGAGATTTCCTCATCGATACTTCCACCTGAGCAAACACTAAAAAATGGCGAACTCTCTATGCACTCTTTTGTAGGAAGCAGTGCTCGAAAACTCGCCATAGATAACAAGCAAATCGCCCCTTCAGTTCAATCATAACGCCCTTGATGCCCTTTCAGCGCTCAAACCTAAATTATTGATTATTCACTGCAGTATCGTGAAGTACCACAATATATCTGATAGCATTATCGTTTGTTCCCTAGCTTTTTGTTCATTACTGAAGATTTTAAAACTGGCATGCCACGGAACTGGTCACATTTTATTAGCAGTGTTCAGTTTAGCGTCTTGCAATAAAATCAGTAGCTGATAAAACTTTAGCACATAAAAAACCATGCACTCTCGTACTGAAGGACATTGGGGGTAAATATACAATGTGCTTATGGCTCTGCTTAAAACGCAAACCAAACAAACATTATAAGGGTATTTTGTACGCATTAGTTGTCATAAAAGCACAAAATGTTCACTGCAATTAAATCTCACGAAAGTGATCGTGTTCGATTTACAGTAACTTTTTCCACATCAGCGGCAGAAACTTTGGCACCTGCCAGGCGTCCTTCGGGACCCTTTCTGAAAATAAAAGTTTTGCCACTACCACCACCGCGGCAGAAAACCTCGGCACAAATCTTTAATCAAAAACCAAAATTACCACTGCTATCAGCTCGCACGAATACCAGGGACTCAAACTACATAAGGCCCAAACTGATTGGTATTGTGCTACTTAGAATTGTAAATTAAGGGCCAGGTACCTTCTTAACCTTCTTACCTTCTTACCAGGTACCTTCTTAATGGAATCTAAACTTGGCAACGTTTAACGCACGAACTTTATCTAGCGAAACAAGTCTCGAGGTGTTGTTCGAGGAACTAGAGGGGATTAAATCGGATGTAATAGGGCTTAGCAAGGTTAGGAGGGCAGGCGAAGCCTTTACGGGGCTGAAAAATGGACACGTCCTATGTTACCGTGGTCTAGAGGACAGAAGAGAACTGGGAGTGGGATTTCTAGTCAATAAAAGCATAGCTGGCAACATAGAAGAATACTATAGCATAAACGAAAGGGCAGCAGGTGTTGTAATTAGGCTCAATCAGAGGTACAAGCTCAAGGTGATACAGGGCTATGCCCCCACATCCAGCCATGACGACCAGGTAGTGGAACGCTTCTATGAAGATGTGGAATCGGCAATGGCTAAAGTAAAAACACAGTATACCGTAGTTATGGGGGACTTCAATGCTAAAGTAGGCAAGAATCAGGCTGGAGACAAGGCAGTTGGGAACTATGGTCTGGGCTGTAGAAATAGCAGGAGGGACCTACTTATTTATTTTATTTATTTATTTAGGTACCCTCAGGGCCAGAGGCATTAGAGAGGGGAGTGGGTTACAATAGTTACAAACATATTATAAAACAGAGCAGAAAAAAACAAAACAATAAACAGAACAAAACCAGGAAAATACAATGTACTTCAATGCTTCCGATTATACAATGTTAGCTAAAGCAGTTTTAAAAAGTTGGTGGTCAGAAATTGTTGCCGTCAGTGCGGGTAGGTGGTTCCATTCTTGTGATGTACGCGGTATGAATGACTGGGAAAAGGAGTTAGTTCTGCAGGACGGCAAGCCGACTTTATGGACATGATTTATGCGAGCTGAAATGTACCGAGGAGACAGAATGAGTTCGTCGCGTAGATGGCTGTGATGAAAAAGCTTATGAAAAAGACAAAGGCGAAGGATTTTTCTACGAGATGATAAAGAAGGTAACCTGAGGCTGGATTTCATAGTGCTTATACTAGCAGTCCGGTTGTAGTTAGAAAGTATAAACGAACAGAGTTATTTGGACCATTGCAAGTGAGTGTGTTAGATTTTCTAGGTTAGGATCCCAAACTGATGCAGCATATTCCAGTTTGGAACATATAAGCGTTTTGTAAAGAGTCAGTTTTAGTGTTGAGGGAGCCTGTGAGAAATTTCGACGTACGTAGCCGAGCATGCGATTAGCGTTATTAATTACGCACGCTGTATGCAAAGACCAAGTGAGGTCGTTAGTAATATGTATTCCGAGATATTTGTAAGTGCTGACAGATTCCAAAGGAGCATCGTTCAGATAGTAAGTGGGCAATAAATGGTTAGTTCTAGATACGCGAAGAAACTTGCATTTGCTAGTGGTAAGTTCCATTACCCATGTTTTGCACCACACTGAAATAGCGTTAAGATCGGATTGAAGGGCTAATAGGTCATTGTCATTAGATATTTCACGAAAGAGGACGCAGTCATCGGCAAACAAGTGAATGTGAGATGTAACAGATAAAGGTAAGTCGTTAATGTAAATAAGAAATAGCAGGGGAGCCAGGACAGATCATTGAGGGACTCCAGAAAAGACGTTCGTCCGGGGTGAGACGTTATCATTAGCTAAAACAAACTGAGAGCGGTTAAAAAGAAAACATTCAAGCCAAAATAAAAGTTTGCGATCAAGATTAAGATTTTGTAGTTTGTGAAGTAAACAACTTGTGACATACTTTATCAAACGCTTTCGAAAAGTCTAAAAAAATGCAATCAGCGATAGATGAACGATCAAGAATGGTGTGTAGTCCATGGGTGAAAGATGCAAGCTGAGTTTCGCATGAATAATTTTTTCTAAAACCGTGTTGGCACTTAGAAAAAAACGAGTTAGATTCAAGAAAAACCTGCCAGGTTGGAATATATTATGTGTTCTAATATTTACAGGGTATGCTGCTTAGCGAGATGGGCCGGTAGTTAGATGGTGAATGTTTGTTACCCCGTTTTAAACAGTGCAGTTATCTTTCCAATCTTAAAGTCGATGGGGAGACAGCCTTCATGAAGCGATTGTTCGAATATCTTTGTTAGTATGATTGAACAATAAGAGCTTGTGTTTTCAAAAATTTCGGACTAATCGTATCACACCCAGGAGACGAGGAAGGCTTTAAAGATTTGATTATACTCTCTACACCAACGTAGTCAATAGTAATAGGAAACATGGGAGGGTTGACTAGTTGACTTTGCAGAACGGAATAACCTACGCATAATGAATACCTTCTTCTGTAAACGGGAGAGTGGGAAGTGGACCTGGAGGAGCCCGAATGGGGACCATAAAAATGAAATAGACTTCTTATTATGCGATAACCCTGGCGTCGTGCAGGATGTGGAAGTGCTCGGAAGGGTAAGGTGCAGTGACCACCGTATGGTAAGATCTCGAATTAGGCTAGATTTGTGGAGGGACCGCCACAAGCTAGTACGAAAGAAGCCGATAAATGAGCTAACAGTAAGACGTAAAGTAGAAGAATTCAGGATCGCGCTGAAGAACCGATATTCCGCCCTTAACGAGGAAGCCGAGCTTACGACACAGGAAGCCAGCCACAACCTTCCACGCATTATCACGGAGCGGTCAGTAAAAGTCGGGGGCACTATGGCTAGACAGGATACGGGTAAACTTTCACAGGAGACGAAAGATCTAATCAGGAAACGGCAAACCATGAGAATCTCTACCGCAGCTGACAGAATGGAACTAGCCGAGCTCTCGAAGTTAATCAATAAGCGTAAGACAGCTGACATACGGAAGTATAATATGGAGAGGATCGAATACGCTGTAAAGAACGGAGGCAGCCTGAAAGTAGTGAAGAGACGTCTTGGCGTGGGGAAAAATCAGATGTATGCACTTAAGGATAAGCAACGCAATGTCATCACAACTAGGGATAAAATAGTCACGGTGGCCGAGGAGTTCTATAGGGATCTGTACAGCAGCCGGGACATACAGGATAATGTAATGCCGAACGAGACAGTAGTTCAGAGGAGATAGACATCCCACCAGTAATGACCGAAGAGTAAGGAAGGCCTTGAAAGAAATGAAAGGGGGCAAAGCACCGGGTGAGGATCAGATAACAGCAGACCTCTTGAAGGACGGCGGAGAAATTGTACTTGAAAAACTGGCACACCTGTATACGCAATGCCTAATGACCGCACTGGTACCGGAATCTTGGAAGAACGCGCACATCATCCTAATCCATAAGAAAGGCGACATGAAGGACTTGAAAAATTACAGGCCGATCAGCTTACTGTCGGTCGTCTACAAGGTATTTACCAAGGTAATCGCTAACCGAATATCTGCAACCTTAGATTTCAGTCAACCTAAAGAACAAGCAGGGTTCCGTAAAGGTTATTCAACAATGGACCATATTCACACGATCAATTAGGTGATAGAGAAGTGCGCTGAATATACTGAACCCCTATATATAGCCTTCATAGATTATGAGAAAGCATTTGACTCGGTCGAAAGCCTAGCAGTCATTCAGGCATTACGGAACCAGGGGGTAGATGAGCATTATCTAAGAATACTAAGGATATCTACAATGGGTCTACAGCTACAGTCATCCTCCATAGGGAGAGCAGTAAAATACCTATAAGGAAGGGTGTCACACAAGGGGACACAATCTCTCCAATGTTATTCACAGAATGTTTACAAGAAGTATTCAGAACGTTGGATTGGGAACAGGTGGGAGTAAGGGTTAATGGAGAATACCTCAGTAACCTCAGATTTGCTGATTTACGTTTCCTTGCTAAGTACCTCGGGGGACGAATTGCAAAGCATGCTTTCCGCACTGAGCGAACAGAGTAGAACCGTGGGCCTTAAAATTAATATGCAGAAAACTAAAGTAATGATCAATAACTTCGATAGAGCACAGCGGTTTGAGATAGGTGGCGGGCCAGTTGGAAGTGGTAAGCGAATATATCTGCTTAGGCCAACTTGTGACCCCAGATCCCAACCATGAGGCAGAGATAATTAGAAGGATCAGAATGGGGTGGGGTGCATATGGCAGACATTCTCAGATAATAAATAGCAGCCTACCATTGTCGCTAAAGAAGAAAGTGTATGACTGCTGCATGTTACCGGAAATCACCTACGGGGCAGAAACTTGGAGGCTCACTAAGAGGGTTCAACTTAAACTGAGAACGACTCAGGATGCAATGGAGCGGAAAATGATAGGTGTAACATTAAGGGACAAGAAGAGAGCGGATTGGGTCAGTGAGCAAATTGGTGTTAAAGACATATTGTGGAATTTAAGAAGAAGAAATGGTCCGTGGGCAGGGCATGTAATGCGAAGGCAAGATAACCGCTGGTCATTAAGGGTAACAGAGTGGATCCCTAGAGAAGGCAAGCGTGCAGGGGGCGGCAGACAAAGTTAGATGGGCAGATGAGATCAAGAAGTTTGCGGGGATAAATTGGTCACAGTTGGCACAGGACCGAGGTAATTGGAGAATAATGGGAGAGGCTTTTGCCCGGCAGTGGGCGTAGATAGGCTGGTGATGATGATGATGATGATGGATGATGATGACGACGACGACGACTTGATGAGATGATGATGATGACGATGATGAGATCGATCGATGATGATGATGATGACCTTCTTAACAGTTCCTTTCATTTTGTGTCGCCACAGTGTTTGGGGAAGGTGCGAAATTGGTATATTAGCTGTCCTATCCAAGTACCTGCAAAATGTACAATTGCTTGGCGTCCTTAAAACATCGCGAATAATTTCAAGGGCGAACCACTGGTCATTTTTTGGTCAGTACCCCTCATGTTGTAAAGCAATGGGTACTGTTTTGTGGTTCATTAAGGCAGCGAACTGTTTGGAATATTAGGCCGACTGGCTAATTACAAGATACCGTAACGAAGAGAAGAACGAAGACATGTTATTGTTGAAGTTAAGTTCATAGCAGTGAACTTTTGCTCAGCTATGCTGAAGAAGAAAGTACAAGCGACAGAGCAGCAGGGAAGAAAAGGGCATGCATGGTAGAGCTTCAGCGAATTTAAATGCCACGGCGTTTGCCCTGTCAGCATTCATGTATCTGCACTGTTCTTTCCGAAACCACCGAATTTGATTGAGAATGTTATTGAACAAAAAGAATCGTTAGGTTAGGAAAGACACAGTAAAATCCTCTCGTTTTAAATCCTTTTGTAGGGGCGTGTTCCTTCTCTTCGATAAATATAGAGAAAAGTAACATAGGTAACAATACCGACTCCAGCAAACCTATGGCAGGATGAAATCCAGTCTGGAAGGCACAAACGCGGCTGAAAGCCCATATCTTTTTTTTTTTCAAGAAAGGACAACTTCCAGGTTAAAAACAATTGGTCATGTATCTGCTCACTTTCGTGAAAATGTCGTAGAAAGACGATAGGCCTCTGCAACCCCTGCCACTTTACTGGATCTGTATTCTCTCCCCCTCCCAGCTCTCATGCACTTCTCCTGCAGTCTCGCTCCTCACACAATTAACACTGCGGAGGATTGCTCAAGTCAATTTATTTTTCCCGCGTTCCACTGCTCGCACGCCATCAGTAACGAAGTTCAGGCCCGGGCGAAATATTTTGTTGCAGTGCATAGGCTTTGATTTGCTATCGCAATTATTACGCGCACATGTACTTTCAATTCAAAAAACACTGCCTAGTCCCAGTTATGTATTTATATTTTGCCTCAAACATGACCTCAGACGTTCATTTTGCTCAACGATGTGGACAAGTTGTGATCGTTGGTACCAAATTTGTTTGTTTTGTAAAGGTCTTGCCCATATAAAATTCTCATTTCAGAATTCTCTCATCTCTTTTGCCCGTGTGCCTGAAACCAGGGACATACTCACAGAAAGGCCATAATTTTGTAGTTTAACTACCGGAGAAAGACTATCGGTTTTAAAACATTCTATTTTCCAGGAGAGTCGACAATCTCAAACATGAATGAGGAAAACCAAAGAACACAAACAAATTGTTCAAACTCTGGAGCGCAATAGGAAAATGTCAAGTTCAATATCCGGAAAAAAAAACAAAGAAACAAGCAGGCCTAAGTAGCGAACAAGGTAAAAAATACAAAATGCGTTTCGAGGATACAAGTTCACCGAAATTTTTGATCTCGAAGAAGCAGTTTCAGCCCGGAATAAAAAAATATTTTAGCTTCGGCATTTTAGTCCCCAAGAACACCTAAAAGGCAAGCCACTGTTGGAAGATCGTATACATTATACGCTATGTGCATATTTTCTAAATACAGACTGCCGCCGAGGCGATGAAAACGTTGTAAATAAAAACGCCTCTGAATCCTATTTATGCACCCAAAATCTATGTGACTGTGTGTGGCAGTGATGGATACATTTTCTACGTTGAAGTTTTCCCGTTAGTAAAGACAAGGTGAAACCCTCCCATATCAAACGATTTCCCGGGGTGGCACACGACAAAAAGAGCGAACTCGCACTCTGCTCCGAGCGGATGAGATAGCTATAGGCGCGGCCAAGAGAGCATAACAAAACGCAAACAAGAAGTGTTCACGGCAGTACTGTAGACAGCCCGACCAACACAGTTTAACTCATTTGCCTGAATTTATTCCACTCGTAAGCAGTTGGCATTGGCCAGCCCAGCCACTTGGAAGAACAATATTGCGGAATACCGTTCGTTCAATGTATTTAACCGCATTCAGAACACTTATTACGTCAGAAAACTTAGCTGGTAATAACTGCAATAAATTTCAAATGAAGAACGTTTGTGAGGGAATGCCCTACTACGATACATCATTGAAGGTCATTCCTCACGTCGCAATGACCTTCAGCCGCTCGCGCGCGCACGCTGAGCCTGTCTTATCGCTTCGCTTGCTCGAAGCTTCGCCGAAGAGGTTGAAATGGCTCCTCCGCCTGCACGTTATCTCTCAGCCACGACTGTTCCGTCTGTGTGTGTTGTTTTTAGGGAGCGAACCACGTGAGTAGGTCACAGTTTAATGACTGATATAGGAAAGCCCTGCGCTTACTGACTTTACAGGACTGAAGCATGCATAAACAAAAAAAATCGCGCCAATCCACCCCGTGAATGTGGTTGGAAAGCAAAGCTGTAAACGGCACCCATAACGATTACTCATGCGACGTCACTTAAATTCACTCACATAACTCTACAAATAGCAAAACCAGAGAGAAGTGAAATGCACATAACCACACCATTTATAACTTCAAAGAGATATGCTTGTTAAGGTTAAATCAATGCATGAAGCATGAACGGTGTTTGGTTGAGTTGTATTGGTGTAGCACAAGAGTGGACACTTTTTTTTATAAAATTCAAGTAACGTCCAAACTGGTGTTAGACGATATGTCTTCTCCGTCTCTGCGCCGCGGACGGAGGCGACGAGATTTGCGGCAGAGAAGGAGAAGGGGGAAGGAATACTTCTGTTCAGATTTCTGAACGGCCCAGAGTGCAGCCCTGGGCAGTGATTCCTTCTTCTGTGGGGCCCATATGCAGTCCGCACGGCCTGTGTTCTGTCCACCCGCTGAAGCTTGGTAGGTACAGAGGGCCTGGACAGCAGCATCTCCCTTTCTCTTGTTGGGTAGTTGACGGAAAGAGAGGAGGGTGCTCAGGGCTAAAGTCGCACACCCCGATTACGGGGCGGAGTGTTCCTACTTCTGAGAAAAATTTACATTCAGCGTCGGAGCGATTCGGATACAGTAAGTGAAGACGCGTAGGCTGTGGGAAGGAGCCTGGATTGTATGAGCCGTAGGATAGTTTATTGTTCTCTGGAAAGGTCAGGGTAAGCCGAAGGTACGGTCTGTCTCAAAAGACGATAATGCTGGGTTATCTTCCTGAACGTGACAAGCGGGTGACTGTGCTCGTGCAGCTCCATAGCACGGGAGGTAAAAGCACAGGGTTGTTGTGTGGGCGTATTTGCTGCCCTCCATTGAAGCGTAAGGGGGTGTCCAGATGAGCTGAATGGAACCGTTTGGGGAGTGGTTTTTTAGCACGCGCCGTGCAGCTCAGGACACCCAACCCTACTGGTAATTCCAGTAGGCTTGCTGGGAATCGATGACTACCCTCCGAACCCCTGGTTGAGCGAGAGCCAAGGTGTTGGCTTCCTCTTCTGCTGCCGTCATTTCTTGGGTCCTAAGCGAGGTACACGCAAGGAGGTTGGTTTCTCGATGTAGCCACAATGATGGTGTATTGCTGCCCTCGATGTTTGGAGGCGTCTGTGTAGATAACTGCATGATCCCCACCGAGGGTGGTGTTTAGCGCTTGAGCCCGTGGTTTTCGGGGACCCTTGTCATGTGAGGGGTCTCATCTTTCTAAGCAAAGGGAGTATCTTTAGTTTTAGTCACCAAGAGTCTAGGAGTACGTCAAGCGGAGTGACATTCTGGGCTGCCCAGCCAATCTGGTGAAGCATGCGGTTACCCATCGCAGTTCTGAGGCAGTTCTGAGTCGGACCTTCTGGTTAGAAAGATGGCCTTCTATCAGCTCTTCCACCGTGTTGTGGAGCCCCGTGCTAAGCAGCCTCTGTGTGGACGCACTCATGAGAAGACCAAGGGCCTGCTCGACCACCTTCCTAATCATTATATAAAGCATCTCTATGTCATCCTTGTCGAGAAGAAGACAGAGGGTTGACGTAAGTAACTCTCGCGAAGACAAAAGCTTCAATTAATCGAAAGGTACCGGGTTCCTTTAGGCCTCGCTTCTTGGTGGCAACTCGCCTAATCATGTGTATGATTTTATTAATGGTGTTTTTGAGGCGCTGCAAGGAGACGTCACTTTTGGTGTTAGCCTCGAGATGTAGCCCCAGGATCTTGATGCTGGGCTTGGAGTGATGGCCTGGCCATCAAGGAGTATTTGAATGTATTGCTTGGTTTGGCGTGAGGGCGGACGACAAGGAGCTGTGATTGTTTACGTGAACACTGGAGGCCACAGGCTTTAGCACATTGGCGTACTAGAAGTGAGATGTCATGCATTGGTGTGAGCTTCTTTTAATTTTTGTAACTCTTGGCATATGAGCAAGGTGCGCACAGGGCCGCTATACGGGCGTGAGTGGTCGCGTGACGCTTTCACGTGGCATTCAGCGAGAACGCAGGCGGTAAACCCGTAGATGTGCTTGGTGAGTACACCACCTGTCTTCCCAGTCTTCGCGTGGGCTCGTAGCTAAATCGGTAAGACAACGGGCTCTCGCTTTGTTAGTCTATTAGTTCCAGGTTCGATTCCAGGCGGTGCCAGTAAATTCTTTTATTTGTTCGCTGGAGTTTTCTGGTGACACCAACGGTCGCGAAAGTACCCTTGGGGGTAGAGGTAAAAAGCTTTGCTTTAAAAAGCCACGCAAACGAAAGCAGTGCTTGCGCATTGAGGCTCATGGTTCATCATTCTCGCCATCGATTGCGCACCGGCTGGGTTTTCTGTCCGCGCCCTGAAGCTCAAGCGAAAGGATAAATCCAGTCATCCAGCAGATTTAACTAGGCCGCAGGCTGCGAAATCTCAAGCCAAAACAAACTTTCGCGGAACACTGCGTCAATGTTCTTCGCTCTCGCTCGGGATGTCTTGGCTTAGAAGTGTTAAACCTGGACCTTTTTTTTAATTTCCACCTAACTGCATATATTGTTTTAAGTAAGAGCCCGCCGGTGGTTAGAAGATAATAAAGGCAGTGAGATGCGCCTGCCGGTGCGTTTCCAATGTGGAAGGCACGACTTAAGAGGGCAAACAGGAAGTTCGAAGAGGCAAAGCTGCCAAACATTAACGCCGCTTCTCGTGGCCGCTGAGTCAACACACCCTGCTATGAGTCCGAGGAAAAGTTCGAATAAAAAGACGTCTGTCTAAAAGACGTCTAAACAGAAACGTCTGAAAATACGTCTAAAAAGATGTCTGCCGGTGCGTTTCGAATGTGGAACGCACGACTCAAGAGGGCTAGCAGGAAGTGCGAAGAGGCAAAGCTGCCAAACATATACGCCGCTCCTCGTGGCCGCTGAGTCCACACACCCTGCTATGAGTGCGAGGAGAAGTTCGAATAAAAAGACGTCTGTCTACAAGACGTCTTAAAAGAGGCGTCTGAAAAGACGTCTAAAAAGAGAACAGACCAGATATTTTGGTAACTAGTAGAGCACCCGCTACTCGTAGCTATGGTTGTGAGCGTTCAATCTGAGCGCCGACGTGTATCACCGAAAGCAGCGGTTGTCTTCACGACGTTCATGTGTGCCATCGAAGCGGCCAAATTTAACCCCTGCGGTGGCAAACCAGGTAAGCAAAATTTGACGCAAATTTTAAAGCGCGGCGTTACTGTGTTCATTGATGACATCATGTAAAATGAGAACGCCGAAGAGAAAGAAAAATACGCTTCCAGTGGCTGGAATGGAACCAGGGTCCCTAGCGTGATGAAGCCGGCGTCTATCCGGTTGCTCCATTTCTTCTTTTTTTTTCTTTATTACCTTTTTTTCACACACAATAACGTCACGGATAGATTAAAAACCGTCGGCCGAACTTCGGCTGATAGAAAAACTAAAAAAAACATCAAACGTACACTGTTCTTCTAGTACAGGTAGCCATTCCATGTCCTCCGTCTACAACTTGTGCACTTCCTAGAGCAAACTAATACCCTGTGCAAAGTATTTGCTCACAGTGAGGGTGTGCGGGTTAGCGTGGCGCACCGCCATCCTCGACTTCCAATTGGCATGTAATCCTAGAGCCATGATAAGGTCATACGGCACACTGCTGTCACTAGGTACACAAAAAATCGTATGCCATGGGGTGAAACGGGCAGGTCTATCTTTAAGGTCCTTTGCAACACATCCCGGAAAAGGATGGCGACCCAGCACTCCGTGAAAACGTGCTCAACAGTTTCTGGTTTGTTGTTGCACAAAGTGCAGGTTGTAGGACCAGCGACAAACAAGCCTTTCTCCTGCATCCACGTCTTAACGGGAAGTGTACCGGTGTGTAGTTAAAGAAAAAGGTTTTCACGGATGCTGGGATGGCCATCTTTTGGCCAGGAACAGATCTATACACGGTTCGGTATTAAAGTGGCACAGGTAACAAACACATCCTTTAAGTATTTAGTAGAGCCTTTCTTGATACAGCTGCTAGAACCTGAAAGAGGTCTACAACCTCATTCATATAGCCTTTAGAGCTGCTACGGCTTTCGTTTGCAGACGAGACAAGATATGTTGGCAAGGCTTTTTGACAGGAGCACTTTGAAAAATGTTTGCAGAAGAAAGGGTCATTCGTATCCCGTAAGAACAAAAACCGATTAACAAGCTGGCGAATGTAACGTGACACACCCAACCTCGCCCTCTAACTCGCCAGAAAAGATTGGTTCTGCTTGAACGCTCCCAAACTGAAGACCAAATGAACACGGCAAACCACACGATGTATTTTCTGAACTTGAACTCTTGAACAATGAATGACCGCCGCGGTGACTCAGTAGCTAAGGCGTTGCGCTGCTGAGCACGAGGTCGCGGGTTCGATTCCCGGCCGCGGCGGCCGGTTTCTGATGGAGGCGAAAAGCAAAAACACCCGTGTGTGCGAGATTTCGGCGCACGTTAAAGATCCCAGGTGGTCAAAATTAATCCGGAGCCCTCCACTAAGGCGCGCCTCATCGCCTGCGTTGGCGTCGGCGCGTTAAACCCTACACATCTACAATCTTGAACAATGAATGACCTTGCATCACGTACCACAGCTTTGCTAACAGAAAAAGGTTGCAAAACTGTGGCACATGCAAAAACAGACAAAGCTCGACCTCCCCACTTGGTTGTCTTTTCGCGCAGCCTGACCACTTCGGATTCCCAGTAATCGCGGCTATCCTGATAGCTGTCCAGGGGAACTCCGAGATTACGCACTGGTGTGCGAGACCATGACACATTTTCAAAACTGATGTGCTTGCCGCCCACTCCCCATAAAAAACCCACACACTTTGCCCAATTACCAAAACTCTTTGTAACGCGACAAAATTCTTTTCTTATCATTATTGCTTTGCTGATGCTCTCCTTGTCCTCACAAAATACAGCCACGTCATCCGCATACGTTAATAGCCTGACCTCTCTCGAGTGGAGACGGAACACGCGCAAACAATCATCATTGATTACGCGCAAAAAAAAGGTTCCAAAAAAATGCAAAATACAAAGATAGAGGCAGGGCATTCTTGTCTCACAGCAGATAAAACTGGAATACTTTTGGATACATGCTTGTTTACAATCAATTTTGTGAAACATTGATGAAACGCCATACGTACACTCTCCTTCACAACATCGCCAACATTAACATAGTCCACAATACAGAACAAGATTTCGTGACACACTTTATCAAATTCCTTCTCATAATCAATCTGAAGCATTGCTACTCTTCTACAGAATACATCACAACACGGTAAAACACTGCGTGCGACGTGAACATTGTTCAATATGCTTCTACGTCGTATGCTGCATGTCTGATGCGGCCCTACCAGTGTGGTTACTATTCCCTGTAATCTATTCGCTATAATCTTCATCAGTACTTTGTAGTCTGAAAGAAACGTCGTCTACGCAATTTTTTTGGCACGTGGAAGCTAGATCGAAAGAAACGTAACCACTATCTAATCGCACGTGGCTCGCTCCCTGAAAATGCGTAATCCTCAGCACATTTTCATTTCCTGCGCAGTGTGCAACATCGGACAGTTCACACTTTTTAAGTAATTCAAAAAGAATTTGCGCACTTTTATCCGCTCCCCGCCGTGGTCCATTTCTATCCCTTCCCTCGCAAACACAATTGAAATCCCCGAGTAAAAACATTTGTCCTTCCGCTCTTAAGTATAGAGTGAAACCTTCAAAAAAGGCCGCTCTTTCTTGCACGACGTTTGGGGCGTAATACAAGGGGCGCGGAATTCACCACCACCATATTCAAAATCATAAAAACTAACCTCCCCGCTTCACATGAAAAACTGACCACATCTTCCCGCGGTGGGAAACCATGTGGTGAGGCGACGCATCTGGGCGGTGCTTGTTACGGTTGCGCAGACAATCGCGGTAGCAGACCTTAGTCTCCATTCAAATCATCGGTGGTCATCGGATGTCATCGGAAGCGGCAGCGGTTGGAGCGACTTAGCGGAGCGGCGCAGTTATCGCTTTTATATGTACGCGCGTTAACAGGTGAGGGAATGAGAGAGGAGAGTAGCGCATGCGCATGTGTTAAACGAGCGCTAACGCGCGCTGACGCACGCTGGCATGGCGAGGGGAGCAAGCGCTAACACAAGATGGCGCTGCGGTGAGAGCGGCGTTTACCCGCGCAGCAGGCGTGGCGAGGAGAATGGGGGAGAGGCGTGCGGATGGACGCCGGATGCATGCATGGAGGACAAGGCGAGTTAAAGAGATGCGTCGCATCTAAAAATTGTTTGTATTACAATACCAATATTATTCCTAATGAACAGACAACACCCTCCCGACGTGCCAACCGCGTGGCTGACACATACCATAAACAGGTTTTGAAAGGGCTTTATCATACTGGCGGTGCAGTTATCACTTTCTATGTTTCTTGGACAGCCAAGATATCTATTCTTTTTCAGCATATCCTTTTAGCTGGTACTGTTTGCGCCTGTCTCCCAAGGCCTCGAACATTTAGTGTGGCGAAACGAAGCGCTCTTGCAAAGCCTGCCCTAATTTATAGTAGTACCGGCACCGTCGGCAATAAATAACTTCACATGAGAGTGTTAAAACATCCACAATAAATAAACACAGAAAAAGCAATAAATGCAAGCAAAAGGAAACCAAAACGAACCCCATTTCTGGCAAAGCGGGGACGGACGAGGGTTCCCGACTGTCTCCGTGCTCGAGAGTCCTGCCACCACATAGAGCCCTCTGTGACCACACCTTCGAAAGTTCCTCTACACCTCCCCACCCCACCCAACCCAGCACTATAGCGCGTGTCAACAGTCCGGTCACTCCCTTTGGGTTTGCCGGTGGAATATTTGACTTGGCTCCAGGGCGCCTCGACTGTGGCACAGCCTTCGCTGGAGGCTTCCTCGGGGCTGGCCCTGCGGGTCTCTTCCCTCAGCCCCACCCAATTTTCCCTTGACGTTTTCCCTGGGACACAGCACTGCGCCTGGGGTCCCGTCTTCGCCTTGCACGTAAACGCTCAGGTTGGCTGGGTGCGGCTCACCAACACTTTTGCTGGCGTTATGCGCCTCCGCGATGGCATCTTGTTCCTGGGCGGTCTCAGGATGTTTCACCGGCTTCGCAGACGGGCTGCGGTCCGGCGGAACGGTGCGAGCTGGTTCAGGGGGCGTCACCTCTTCCGCCAGCACCTCTACCTTGCCCCTTGCAGCCTCCTTCGCCTCCTCTGTATCCATGATGAACTCGGACGCCTTTTAAACCCCTCCTGGTCCTGCGACGTTTGCGTAGGTGCGAACGCATCCGCTCTCATCGTGGCCGAAGCGGCGACAAAGAGCACAGCGGGGCACCCTACACTCGCTTCGAATGTGTCCACTACAGTGACAGCGGAGACAGAGAGGCGCACGCCCGGGCACCACGACCAGGGCCTGCTCGCCAGCGACGCGTACCTGGTGAGGGATGTCATCCACACTGACGCCCGACTTCAACTGTAGGGTCGAGAGCTGCGCGGAGCAGCCTGGCACACGCCATCGGTCCCAGGTATCTTCCGTGACCTTACCGTAAAGCCCCAGAGCGCTTCGCACTTCGTCGTAGGGGACGGTGTGGAGCACCCACTGGAGCTTTTAACCGGATGTCCTGGATGGCGGGTATCCGATGCCACTGAGGGCAACGGACGGCCCTGGACTTGGAGTCCCCGACGGCAGCAAGTTTCTTCGCCCCTTTCGGGGTCTTTGAAAGGAACCGCCCAAATGGTTCACCTGGTACGCCCCCAAGGCGATAACCTCGGGGGAACAGCTCCAGACCAACCAAAGTGACGCGGAATTCTTCGACCTTGTACGGCCTGGCTCTCAAATCGGCGTGCAAAGAAATTGTTTTAAGCACAGATGGTCGGGACGGCAGTTGCGACAGCATAACTTGATAATCCTGGGCGTTATCAATACCGGTTGACCTGTTACCGGGGCCGAAAGGCCCGTCAAAGCCACTCCTTCAACGGAGCTCGCCATCCTGCATCCGCACTGCGCAGTAGCTGGAAGCAGAATCTGTTCCATTTCTTCGTTTTTCGTTTGTTCATGAAGACTTCGGCACACTTACGATCACACATAGCGACTAAAATACAACGCAACAGCTAGCAGGCATCAACGGAGTAGCACAAAGTCCAATTGCGTTTTCCTCCTTCAAAAGTCAGGCAAGCAGACATACGCATCCAAAAGATTCAACCAGACCGGTAGATCATTCTGCGCCGCATGAACACTCCTCACCAAGCCAACGCCGCCAGCTCACGAAAAATTGTACTTAGTTGGTCGGGGGCTCCGCAAGCCGGTCAGTCATGCGGCACTGCCACAAGCTGTACAAACAGAGCACTACAAGAACGCCATAACTTACCCGTTAACATCATGAAAAGGCAGAAACCGTATGGTGTAAGGAGTAATTTCAATGTCCTTCTTGAGAGTCCGCGGCAATACGTCCCAGAAGAATACAGCGTCACAGCACAACACAACACAATGACATTTTCTCTGGTTGATTGCACAGGCGACAATTTTTTTGTACCAAGGAATAGGCATTCCCTTTTCACGCAGCCATGTCTTAACTGGGAGTGGGGAGGAATGAAGCTCGAAGAAAGGCGTTTTCGCATTTGGCGGAACACACATACTCATTACACTGTTTTAAAACATGGCTTTTCTGGTGGCCTAAGTAAGGCTGGCGATAAATGGCACCGGGAATAGACTTTCACTTACAATTGTGCTTGAGATACTGAACAGATATTCCAAGAAAAACCGCGCGGTAAGAAAGGTTAAAGGTTAAAGGTTACATTTGTCACTTTATTTCGCCCCACGAATGCGACACCATATTTTAATTTAAAAATGAAATATAACGTTTATATAACGACACGTTCTATTGTTCGAAGGGGAAATGGAACGCGTCCTTTCGCAATCAACGAACTTGTAACGGGAACTCGTTTCAGAATTGGAGAGGAACGCGAAACGAACTTTCCTTCCTGTTTTAGGGGAACGTGTACAGCACTGAAGCACGAATCTCTAGAGCGTGCAGTGTAGACGGGTGTCCCAGTGTTTTTTTAGCACCGCGTTACGTTTTAGCCGCGAGTCATAAACGAGTTTCTTTGTGTTTTAGTACCGTGACTACATGCAGACGATGATTACGACGACGTCGACGACAGGAGACGCAACAGCCCATCCCTAAGACGAAACACACGTTGGCTGTACAAATACATGAGCCCCAACACCCCATGCCTTAAAGGAACAAACAAGTTGTACCTGCCCCCTAGGTTTCCTGATTGAGAACCCCCACACAAAATGCTCTAAAAAACTCAGTGTGGAGCCTGAACTTTTGATTTGCGCACAGTGAAGCACTTGTAGCACATAAAGAAGCTTTTTAGAAGAACTAACGCATAGTCGAAGCGGTTTGGAAAGCTTAGCCGACAACCAAAGAACCCGCCACGAGAAAGCTCCGCTTTCAACTATCGCCGTGGTTTTCACGAATGCTGCATATTTTTGGAGGTATCTAGTAGTAATTTACAACACCCAGAAAGCGATGAAGCAACTCACTACAAACCGAAAAAATGTAATTACCAACACGATAAATCGCTTCATTTACCTCAAATTTGTAAGATAACGTTTAGGGAGATCCATCCTCGGGGGCGCAGGGCATGCGAGCCGTAAGTGTATTAAGTGAAGTAACGACACTCCGTGTGTCACCTGTGCGGATAGCTTCTGGAAAACAAGTCCCGTATGCGACTAGTATGAGATGATATTGCGTCAGCAATGGATGAGGCGTGTAAACACAATTTTCGCTGTTATCCGCGTCGGTGCGTCAACAGACAGCGCTTTAGAAAGCGCTACCTTCGAGAACGCGAAGAGCTGCATTCGCAGCGCGCCCGTCGTTGCCAGGGTGACTTCAAATAGAGGCGCGGCTCGCCACCTTCCTCTGACCAACAGGGCAGAACACAAATCCGGAGCAATGCGTGTGCATAGGATCGAGGCGCATGTTCGCAAGGAACAGAGGGGCAGGTGTTCACGCCTTCGTAAAAAGCCAACAATAGATCCTCAGCTCATTTTTCACGAGCCTAAACTCACGTTGAGACATCCTTAGTTTAAGCGAGTAGAGAAGCATCGGCAAGCACAAAATGAATGCAAGATTCATTGGTGGATGTTTCATAATTGCTGAAACCCTATTTAATGCATCTTTTAACTAAATGTTTGCGTGAATTGGTTTTGAGGAATTCAAATAAAAATAACACATCTGAAAAATGGCCAAAAAGAGGAAAGGTGTACATTTCTGGTGTACAAACGAAAGATAAAAAAGTCACGCATCTCCACGAAGTGAATAATGACGAGTGGGCGAAGCACTGGGAATTTTTCTTACCGTAAATCACCCGTGGCATTGCCCACTCCCGCATGTAAATGAGTGACAACGCGTGTGTATACATATACAATTCAAATCCAATCCAATCCGATATAATTCAATTTAGTCCAATCCATTTCAATCGAATCCGATGGTCCTCGCGCATGCGCAACACTGTGTACACGGACGCCAAGCCCCGGACAAAGCTCGAGGTCCTAAGGCGCTTCGCCCCTTTTAAGCTGGCCGCCTATCTGCCAACTGGGAGCGGGCTAGGCCCGACGCGCCGGCGTTGCTCCGGGCTGAGAAGTTCGCAACACGGCGTTCATCGCACGTCCCTCGCACACCAAACCAACCGTGCTTTTCGTTCTAACCATCTCATTTTGACATTCTCGCACTTCAGCACCAGCACTGCTTGCTTGTCGGTCTGTTTGTGCGTATACCACTATCTACGTTTGGTCACCGTTATCCGCCTTCCGTCTCAATCTTCCACATAATCGGTGCTGGACTCATTGAGCGCTGCATTTTGCAATGTGTACCATACCAGCTATTACAAGGCACGTTCAGGTGCACGTTGATTGGCCGACGGGGGACGGTGTGAGCCGCGGTTCTAGCGGACGTTCTAGTGGAAAATTACCCGAGGCGGTAAGCCCCACAGCAACCAATGCCTCCGTTGGCTTGCTTGGCGTCCTCCTACGCGTACGTACGATATTTGCAGCCGAAGTAAACACATATGTTTTGGTAGCTTGTTACGGCCCCACCTATATGTATTTTGGGCTCGGTCGGTCAGTCGGTCTGGCCGGTCGCTTCGTAGCTCGGTCGGTCCCTTGGTAGGCCGATCGTCGGTCGAAGTGATAGAATGCTCGGGCGCCAAAATATAGGGAGGACCATTACAAACTACCAATACTGGTGACATGGCTCCTACGTGGCCGCATCCAAAAGTAAGCGCTAACAAGTGCACTCGGGGAAATACGAGCTAAAAGCAAGCAAGAATAGTTTGTATCATGCTGTTCTGAGCAGAAAACTGCAAAGTTAAACAAGAAGACGCGTGGTAGGAAGCGTGATCATCGCGAGCGCGGGTAAATTGAATTAAATGGAGCAAACTTTTATTGTGTTCACCATTACAAGCGAGAGAGGAGAGAGACAAAGGGTGCTACGTACGCGGCTGGGGCGGGGGAAGGCTTTCATCTTTAGGCCGCATTTGCAGCCAAGCAAGCAGATAGGCGGTGAATTTTTATCTCTTTTTTTTCAGTTGTGCATGTCCTTGTTTAGCCAACATCTGAAATATACACCTCTCGTCTTTTCGGCCGTTTTTGATATGTTAATTTTTTTTAGATTCTTCAAAACGAATTAACGTAAATATTTATTAAAAAGGAAAAAGGGCCCTACATAAGGTTGCGACGTTTATGAGGCCGGGTGCTTTCCTTTTTTCCTCCGCCTGACAGCTCTGTCGATGCTACGAGCTGATAAGCTCGGAGCAAGACAACCTAGAGAAACTTGTCCGGGACCTTCCGCTTCAAGACACGCTCAGCAAATGAATCCAATCGGCGGTACATCACGCCTTTCTGCCAGCCGACGCGCATGCTCCGCCTGCTGCTGGCTGCGTGGCACTGCTCTTTGCGTCGGCCTTGCTAGCGGCGGCACGTCAGATCTAGAAAAGGAGAAACGACTGTTTGAAGGCCAGATACAGGGCCCTAAACAAAACATGCTCGCTCACGACCGTAAATAAAGATTACACAACAACTAGCCGCCCGCTTGTGTCCCTTGAATGGGGCCGCCGCCGCTGCGGAGTGGTCCCACCGGGGCCAAGGGCCGTATTCTGAGTCCCTCCTCCACTCCATTTGCTCCCTCTACAAGGCTGAGGGGAGGATTCCGCAATGCTTATGCAGAGGGAAATCGATATCAAGGATCTTCTGCACTGGAGGCTCAAGCGGAGGAATGACTCAGAATACCAGGGAACTCGCGCCGAAAAGGCTCAGCACCGCCAAAATTACTCAGTCACAACTACGTGAAGCCGCACCGACGACGAATCCCCCCGTGATATTTCACCTCACTATCCCCTTTCGCGCATTTTAAACAGGGGAGCTCTTTAGGCAGAGCAACATCTGTTAGTCGCACAAAGAAAACCTCAATGTGTGACGGAAAGTGGCGAGGAGGCCAGTATCCCATAAGCAGGCATTGGAACGTGCTCCTCAAAAAGATGCGGTTAGGGAAGTGCAAGGGAGCCGAAGCCGGGAAACATACGCCGTGAACCGGAAACCCAACACTGGGCCACCCCAAAGGCTCAAGGGGTATAAGGGGTTAGCAGCGCTGAAAAACAATAACACGTTGCGTACGATTGGAAAGTAAAAAACGCTTTCCGCGGTCGTAATCGAACCTGGGCCCCCTGGCGTTATGGAAAACGGCGTTTATCTGGTTGAGCTATCACCGCATTCCGGGCGGAAAGCATTTCCTTTGAGTTCGTAGCGCGGGCGTTGGCTTTAAACTTGGCCGTGTGTTCTAGCGCGAGCTAACGCGGTCCACTTTGGGAAAGATGTGAAAGCCTGCGGACGACGAAACGATACAAGCCTGGCAGTCATGGGGAACCTTAAGCGGCAGGTTCGGAATTAAATGTGAGTTCAACACCCGGGTCTCCGGCTTAGGAACAGGGACCGCCAGCTCTAGTTTCTCCAGCCCTGCACCAGTGGTGCAAGCTGCGCCAATTTTTTAAAAGTAATTTTTAGCACCAGTCCTGCTCTGGCTGCAGAGGAGAGTTTTTAGCTGCTGCGGCGTGGGCCGATTTCTGCATGCTCAATCATGCGGGCAGATGATTGGCATAGTCGGGCGCACAGCCCTTCTGCCAAGAGAAGACGCTCCCTGCGTTTCAGCGTTCTTCATATTTTGTAAACGTGCTCTATATCAACAAACTCACTAAGCTCGTGTGACGGATGGCGACGTGTGTACATCCTTTGTAGAGACGGTGTTCCTCCCTACAAAGGTACGTGTTGCGGGGTCTCAGTCGCATAAACGCCACGCGAACCGCTGAAACCACCGACGGCTTTCCCAAGAGCCGGAAACGCTGATTCGCTGTAGCATCTGATTCAACCCGCCAATAGCGGAGCCGCAGGTTTCAGGGCCAGCTCCGTCATAGAGGCTATGTTATTCACCAAAGCTACGTTGAGGCTCCCTTGAATAGCGACGAGATTTCCCATGTAAAGAAGAAACGAAAAAAAAAACACATACTAGCATTAGCTCGCTTGAAATCGCGACCTATTTAGGGCCGCGTTAAAGGGGCACTTAGGTGAATGTGATTGATTGAATGTAGAGTTAACGCGCCCACGCAAAGCACGCGATGAGGCGCGCCGTAGTTGTCTCCGGATTAATTTTTAACCACCTGGAGATCCTTAACGTGCGCCCGAAATCTCGTACTCAAGGGGTTTTTGTTTTTCGCCTCCATCAAAAAAGCGGGCGGTGCGGCCGGGAATCGAACAGCGGCGGGTGGGTACTCAAGTGAATGTGAAACTTGTTTAACAGCTCGGCTGTTTATGCTGGTGGTTGGGCCAGCGATCAGGCGCCGAGAAAAACCTCGCCGAGTCATGACGTCATCGCGCCCGCCGGCACCTCAGCTCACGAAGATTTGCCTCGCAGCGCTTTGGGCGGGACTCGTGTCGCCGCCTCTCCGAGGCGCGACTACAACTGGTAGAGGGATGGCTTGGCAAACGCGTCGCTGGGAGGCGTGATACAACTTGAACAAGCACGGCTGTGGTAGCACGTCGAGGAATGCTTCCCTGTATCGTTTTATGCGACGAGTGGTGCAGTTTTGACAATGTAAAGTGAAGAAATAATGCCAAAATGAAAGAAAGAAACTAAAATGCCGAGAAGCGATAACGTTAATCAACTGCTTAATGAGCGTCCTTCACGCCCAGACACCACAAGCCGGTGGGCCGCATGACGGGTTCCAAAATTTTGAGCTGGTCCCGCTGCGACCTCCGCTAGCTACCCTTGGAGCGTCATTCCAAACCCGGTGGGCGTGCGTACATTGCGCATACTTAATAACCGAGCGTTCCTTGCTCTTTGGGGGCTAACGATGACACAAAGCAGAACACATAACCGAGACTCGAGCAGTAAACCGTGCAAAACTTGGCCAGGTCTCCTAGCATACTCATGCATACAAATGTCCGAGATCAGGATTCATACCAGTTTTCGGTTTCGGTTCTGTGCAACAACATGCTTGGTATCCCTACGTTATCGCTGTGTTTCGACAAACTCGATGTCTCAGGAATCGATTTACCGCGCTTCTGCCATGTTATGCCATGCTATATGCCATGCTATTGGCAGATAAGCCTGCCAGTGTGCAAATAAACAAACAAAAGGTGATTCTTCCGGGCACAATTCGTGTCGTGGTTAGTTTCAATGAGCTAACGAATTGCAACGACGCGCAGGCGCTCAGCCAATGGATTCTGCCCGAGCGTCCGCGAGCCGCTCAGTAGCGCCAGATACGCCAAGCTGATTGTGTAGGGCGTCATCTGAACGTCATATTAAATTGACAATGGGGATGTAAAGAGCAGGACAGCACTTTCTAAATGATTTTCTACTAATATAAACTTATGTAAAAGCACAGAGACGGGCCAAACCTGGCCTAGGGATCCAGACTACAATTATACGCAAGGTTATCCCCAAAATGTTACGAATATCTCACTGTCCCTTTTAAAAACGCTGTTTTGTTGGCTCATGTACCTATGTTTGCTTCAAACATTACATAGACATTGTTAGCGCTTAATGTCACTTGCAAGCAAGAGCCGTTCCACCAGATTCAGTTGTTTTGAGGGGATGCGCTGTATGTTCTTCTAGTTGTTCCCCCACAAATCCAATTCAAGCGTGCACTTGAAACAAAAGGGGTAATGCCAAAACGTCCACGCACGACACCTGCCCGGGTTGGCTACTATATGTTCCGTATTTTATGCAGTGGTCGAATATAGAATTGTAAATAGGTTACGGGCAGCACTGTGTCTTTGTGTGAATGTAACTGTCTGAAATTAACTCTAACTGCAGTAATGTGACCTCAGTTTCGCTATAAATGAAATCTCCGACGACGAGCGTTAACATAAACTTCCGCCATCATGGTTTTTTATCGAGTGTGACACAATTTATGATAAAGGCTAGTTCAGATTCCGACCAGCTGCTGCCTTTCGGGTCCTTTGGACACCGGGATTTTTCCGTCGCATGCGTCGGCATCTCAACAAAAGGGGCAACAGTGAAGTGTTGAAACCGCGTGGTGGTTGGTACAGATCTTCGTAGGTAAGGGGAAGCGCCACAAACAGGCAACACAGAGACGACACAAATACCTCTGCTTGTCACCTCTCCGTTTCGTCCAGTTTGCTGCGCAGCCCTTTAGCTGAAAACTCAAGGCGACAGGGCACCTGACACGAAACTAATGTACCTAAATAACGAACCTTTTTACCCACCTTCACCGCGACCTTCGCACAAGCTTAACGTTATGCTACTTTCCTGATGAACTCCGGTGCAGTGAAGTAAGCTGTTTCTGTCAATTGTCACTGTGCAATCAGCTGCAACTGCAGCAAAACGCGTGTCAAATGTTTTTCCGCGTAGTGAGAGGTAGACGGAGTACGCGCTATAAAAATTAATGCGGCTCATCACAAGTCACCGCTCGAAGTGTAATAAACATGCTTTCTGCAATAGGCATTGTTACCGCATCCAAGGGTGCTGAACTTGGAGCCAAGCTGTTGACCTCCTGCGGGAAAAGGCTTCTGGTGAAGCACAGCTTTCCAACGCAAGCCGCTAACCGGGCAAGTATCACAAGCCTTCTATTCAGCCACTAATATTAAAGGGACACTGAAGTGAATTTGTCAAGCTCTCGTTTTTGCTTGCACTGCGTAGACTTGCTCACATTAACACACTTTTCATCGTTTATCGGGTTGATAAGTCGGTAATTGTTTTAAAAAAGCCGCGAAAGAAGAGAAACAACCATGCCGCGGTCTGTGGCGGCCGCACCAACTAACGGTTGTGACGACGGGAGGAGATGCACCGTGATTGGACGATGTCCAAGATTAGCATTCAAACAGTTTCGGTTTCGGTTCTGCAAACTAACATGCTTGACATCCGACTGGCATCGTTGGATGGGCATTCTCGATATCTCAGGAATCGTCGTACCACGCTTCTGCCATGTAGATAACTGTAAAATGCCTAAGATAAGCCTCCCATGAACGGCTGGGAATCGTAGCAATTACTAGCCGAGGCCTACGCAGTGAATGAACGCCCTCCGCGTCAACGCAGACGGTCAAATGCCATGCGCCTTTTTCCCCATATTTGGAGCTCGCCTCAGTCATGCCTCTATCGTAAAAAGCGTGTTCGCACCAGACCAAGGGTCTGTTGATTGTGGCCTGCGCCCACTGCCCGCAAGCAGTCGGTGCTTATGGCAACTTCACGCCAACGAGAACTCGCTAGCGCTGTCAGTGTTAGCCTGCGTGAGTTCTGGGAACCAGTCAGTGGAGCAGTGAACGGTTACGGCCCCAAAAATGGTGAAGTCGGCCGAAAGTATAAAAAAATGTCGACGGAAACGAACCTAAAAATAAAAATATATCCCTGGGGGATTCGAACTTGTGACTTTAAGATAACACACCTAGCGCTCCAGACCACTCGGGTACGGGCCAGGGCTGCCAGCGTTGAAAATATAAGGTATATAATGTATAACCAGTTTACACTTTTCTTTAGTTTCAGCATTTCACGCGCGTTCGATTCCCGGCCGCGGCGGCCACTTTTCTGATGGAGGCGAAAAGCAAAAACACCCGTGTGTACGAGATTTCGGCGCACGTTAAAGAACCCCAAGTGGTCAAAAATAATCCGGAGCCCTCCACTACGGCGCGCCCCATCGCCTGCGTTGCTTCGGCGCGTTAAAACCCTACAATCAATAGTTTCATCATTCAAGCAGCTTAGGTGACTTTTGTTGCATAAGCGCTTGTGCAGTAAGCGTCCCCTAAATTTTCACAATACCTCAAGTCTAGCAATTGCATTTCTTAGACGGAAAAGCATTCGCAGAATGTGTGGTTGTGCTGCTGACCGCTGTGCTTGTTCGCCCAGCGCAAAAAAGTGCTTCCTGCTCGCTAGTTTTACGCTGTACGGCAGAAGATTCAGTTGGTTTTTATTTCGTTAGTACCTACATTGACTTCGCTGACTCTTCTAATGCCTTAAAGTTACTTAGAGTTTCTGCTACCGTACCAGTCAGCGAGCGTCGCGCTTGCGCAGCGCTTGTGTGGAGCGACCTGTACTTGGAGCCTGATACAGTGTACAAACTAACAAAGTAAACAAAGGCACATTCTTCCATCCACAAACGTGTCGTGGCTTAGTTTCAACTGAGAGAACGAATTGCGACGACTCGTCGGCGGCCGGCGGTCTAAACGCTGGGTCGACTGACTTTGTCGGGAGATCGGCGAGCCGTGCAGTAGCGCAGTCAAGCCAAGTCATCTCCTCTGGACGTCACACGAAAACGCCACAGAAAAGGGGCTAGGATGCAGAGCGGAGGACATCATTTCCGAATTGATTGTTCTACTAAACAAATTCGCGTAAACGCACTCAGAGTGCTCGAAACGTGGCCTATAGACTCCGGACTACAATTTGCGCTAGTAATCCCGCAATGTTAAGAAATCACTTCAGTGTCCCTTTAGGTCATTAAGTCAAAACAGCGTGTAACATTCAGGCATTGGATACAGGGCTAAACAACCTGGTACAAGATAGTACACCACTTTAGTGCTCTGGTTCGGAGCTTTAGCTGCAATTTAAGCTTGTTTCAAACTGGGTCGTGGCGTTCGCTAAACTGGCTGCGACGAGGGGGAGATTGGGGAACACAAAAAAAAAGTAAGATTCATTCAGCGGCTTGGCCAACGGCGCACATAACGGTCACGCTTTTTTACAACGCGGAATAGTGCACCCCGGCCTCCGATATACGCACAGAGGGATGGTTTACAAAAACCATAATTGCATATTGCCACATCCCCAATTGTGAAACGCTCTCCGTTCGCAAGAAGCATAAATTATGAGCCTAACACAGTTATTGTAGCAATACTCTAAATGGAGATAACTGGTCGAAGGAATAAAATAATAGGGCAAACTGAAAAAAAAAATAAAGCGATTATAAAAGAGACCGTATGAAATCAAAAGTATGCGTATTAATTACTTAATTACCAAGCGAAGGCCAGAAATAAAAAAAGCCCAAGACAAGAAACGGAAACGAAAAAAAAGAATCGTTAAATAAGAACAACCCTTCAAGGAAGGAAGGAAGGAATACGTTTTTTCGTCCATCGGGATCAGGTGTTGGGGGTGGAGGAGGCCCACAGGGCCGCCGCGACCGCCAGGGCCCGGGAGGTGGTCAGGACTTAGCCTGACTCCCCCGGGTCACGCAACATCTGCTCCCAGTGGTGAGGGGAGGGAACGGGGGGGTACGGGGTCGGCGGGGCATTCGCAGAGGGAATGGTAGGGATTGTCGAGTGCCCCGCAGGCTGGACAGGTAGGGTCAGTAACGCCCTGCATTTATCCAAAAACTCATACTTGCTGGAAGTTAACATATTCTAAATTTAAAACAGTACAAGTTGAGACAGTTGATCTAACAGAAAAGAACAATAAGTAAAAAATACAACCATAAACTTAGGAATCAACAAATGCATATTATACATTTCTACACAAAACGAAGACTGAAATAAGTACGTCGCCTCTACATAAACGTGTTTAATTAGCAAAGTTATGTTCATTGATCGCTATAACAGCGTAAATGTATATCATTGCGGAAAGCAACCAGTAAACCAGTGTGGTGGTCACAAAAGAGGTAGTGGTCAATTCCACGGGATGGATGCGTGCTGGGTGAAGACGAGGATATCACGCCGGACATGACCTAGGGCAGAACATGGCGGACTGGGCTGGACTAGGTGTGCGCAGCCGAACCGGCTGAGGAGTGGACCTTGGCGGAACAGGACTCCCAGTAAAGGTGTGGTTTTAGGGAAAGCAGAGTCTTTCTGGGGAACCGCTGCCGGATGCAAGAGCCCCGGTACCGCAACCGTCAAACAATGAAATAACCCAACGTATCCGGCTACTCAGCCAGATATGGCTGATAGCCTGATCAACCTATTACTAGGCAGTTCTCTGAATTTCTGCACAAGTTTCAGGTTAATGTTCCTCGAGTCCTCAAAAACGATCTCGAATATATGACTATCTGGAATAATGGGATAATAAGCTCTCCCTCGCCGAACACTGTCTTCGGGTGATGCAGCACAGAATAATCAGCACGGCCGAAAGAAAGAGAGAAAATAAACTTCGTTATCGAAATACCTATGTCCGAGTCCCGTTTCCAGTTCACTGGGGGTGTCGCCGCAAACCTGTTTAAAGCAGCAACATAGGTCTATTACTGAATGATAGTGGGCACATTACAGAACTTAATGCTGCCGATTACAAGTAATTTGCAATTTTCGAGTGTTACATACTCGGGTTCGACTGTATTTTAGCTTTGTGATGAAAAGATGGAGAAAGGTACTACCAAACTATATGATCTCCTGGGACTTCCCTTTCGAAGCTCCAATCAAAGCTTTCACCTTACTTTCCAGCAAAAAATTGTACTCAACACATCTGGTCCAGGCTAGGCGCCATGGTGGAAATTAGGCCGTTCTGACGTGGTCACGAGAAAACATACATTTACAGAATTTTATGCCAAGTAGCTAATGTGCGTATCTCTTGCAGTGAAACTGTGTATGTTTGGTTTAATCGTATTTTTGTTTCTCCGTCAACAAAAATACAGTGCGTCCTCTGTAGACACGCTCTAATAACGCGCGTGGCAAGTTTTCTGTGGCTCCCTGCGGGGGCGGCAGACTTCAACCGTACATCCTGCCCAGCTCGCCAGGTGAAGATGCCCCCGCCTGGTCCTATGTTGGCTACATTCAAATAACCGCTGGGACTGTGGCATTCACGGTGTACGTGTGTCGGGGTAGACCCAAACGAAAGGTCGAGGTGCTCACGTCAACGCACCTTCAATGAGTCATGGATGCAAACACCATACTCATCTCTGCCTGAAGATGGGCTTGCGTTCGGGCTAGTTGGTGTTCCATAACTACTACTTAAGCGCCAAAAATTACAGGGACATAGAATGAGACAGGGACACGCGCTATCCCTGTCTCATTCTATGTCCTGTAACTTTTGGCGGTTAAGAAGTAGTCATCTCTGCCGTTGGTGAATTTAACATCGGCACCTCCAGACGGAACAAGAAGTGTTTTATGCCCATTCTATAGAAGCGCCTCGATTTCATGAACCTTAATAAATCTGCCAAACTGCAGCTCAAATAAACGGTCGTTCCTACAGTTGGCTAAAAACATGTCCAACGTTCCACATGAAGCGATCAGTGTATGCCATAGCGATCAGAAGGTCATACTCACCATCATCATGAACGAAAAGCACTGACATGCCGATAAAGCCACATAATGATACTCCATCAAGACATGGCCAAATATATTTGCATACTTTTCCTCACAATAACCACCGAATAAATGAGGTCGCACCTTTAATGAAAATCATGTCACCAGAGCTTCTCTGCTGATCGTGTTTCGCAAACAGGGTTTAATGACTCGTGTATTTTCTGATAGACTAGAGATTTACTGATTTCACGCGTAACATTTTCTGGGCAGCAAGGCTGACAGAAATAAACAGAAATTGGCAACACCTCAGTCGCTAAACTTTTCTGATTGCTGCCCACCCACATGAACGTACGGACTTGTTTTCTGCTTGAATATAGCTATAAATCCAATTCTCTATGCACATGTTGTTCATACAAATGGACGCATTTTGTTGCTAGGCTAACGAATTTTCTGCGCAGCCTTTTATCATCTTTACCTTTTTAACAACCAGATAAGCGAGTTCTTTTGCGTTGGAATGCAGTTATGCTACGCCCATCACAACGACAAATCCCAGGTGAGTACCATTTATTCGAACACGCGTATGTATCTTCTGGCTGAGTCACAAAAACACCAGTCGTCCTGCACATCAATTCTCACTGTGTGTACTTTCATGTAAACTTTGTTGCTTTTAGAACAGGACTGCTTATGCATCAGCTGTTAGAAGCTGCTTGACGGCTGGAGCCCTTCTACTAAGTAAACTAAAACCGGTGAGTGGTTGGGCCTGGATTATTTTTGCGATTCGCCTGTCACACAAGATTGTGCCCCTAAAAACAAACAGCGTGATATAATAGCATCAAAGAATAAAATATATAGGATTGAGAAGAAGGTTTATCCCACTGAAAAGAGCGTCAAGCACAGAATGGGCTCGGCGTAAGCTTAATTATCTTAAAAAAACTTAGTATTCTCGGGTACAATCCTCAATCAGAAGTGTGATGGTCAGGATCTTAAGCTGCAATCGTCACCACTTCATGCATCAGAACCATTCATTTGCGAAGATGTTTTAAATCTTCATGTAACTGTAGAAGGTTTAATGCTGCGTCATTATCTATGCTGATACTGTGATTGAAGGTCACTTTTGACAATGATAAAGCTCTTTTATATCCGCTCTACTCAACTAGCCGTGATTACAACCTTACAACCAAATGCATCTACCAAATACACCCAGTGTGTCAGAAACAGCCTTCAACCATTTGAAAATATTACAGACTCCTGTCTTAAGAACGACGTGTTTAAGCTAGCATAACGACAGATTGTCCTTAGTGCGCGTCTGCACGTGATCCTCTAGAGAACGCACTTTGTGCCATTCGCATGAATGCTCATCATGTCGTCACTGTATACCTTAATCTACACATTTGTGTGGTACACTTATAGCGCAATAAGCCTTGCAATCCACAAGCAAATATTTTAAGTGTGATGGGCAAATTTTATTTGATCCATCGACCACTATCCCTGCTCCCCTTTCTGCAAACGGACATCTGGCAAACTTTCTTTTGCCCATATATGAGGATGTGCTCCCATGTGAAGCACTCCACTGTTTTACAACAAACTGGAAAGTGCACGAAACGGCAAGTACGCAATGTTTGCAGACGTCTAATCCCCGTTAAGGTTATTTTAGTTGGAACTTCTTTTGCACCAGTAAACACGTTGCAACCGTCAATCACATGTTTTTTTTCCATTTTTCATAGGAAGTCTTTGAATCCGGAGCCATGGGAGTCCAGTCTTTAATCAACGATACAAAGGTAGGATTTATCAAAAATTGCCCAATGCCTACCTTTCTGGAGACAGCGTTCTTTTATCCCAATGTTTCGACATTCCAGAAATACCCCACAGCCAGTTCTTTTCGCGGCCAGGTCTAGTGTAAGGGAAAGCCGAGCCACGCAATGTCTTAATATTTAATTAGGCTTGCCAGACGAACAAACTGGAGGTACAAAAAAACGCATAAGATTCCGGCAAATATCAATCACTATATGCATAGATGAATATCACGCATAGCAAGGAAATGACGTGAATGGAAGATTCAATTGCCCACCGTTCCGACTTAGCCCTTCCGAATATGCTTTTTAGGTGTTTTTCTGCGCCGACATACGAGACGTTGTAATGATGCTCACCTGTGGTAGTACTGCTCTCCCCTCAACTTGCCTCGCATGGAGTCTCATACGTGGCCACCACGCTGTTTGGGCGTCAGCTGCAAACACTCGCTTTAATTTTGCTTCGGCCGGCGACCGCAGCAAATTCGGTAGCTTACATGTACCGGCGCAGCGAATCTGTTCTGCGGGCGGCCGAAGCGTGGTCGGTGGAGCTTCCGACGTCGCCGCCAAACCACGCAAGGCGCTTGCTTCAGCTTGCCTGAGCTTGAAGTTCAGATTAACACTACCAGGTGCTTTGTGGGTTGATACGTCAGGTAATCAGCTTCGTTGAAAAAACGGTGCCCCAAATTCGCATTCCGCGAATCGAGAGCCACAGCGATTGGTTGGGCAGTGGATCTACCTCAGCATTGTGCTCTTCAGGAATGTGCAATGGTATCAAGAACGTTGTCCCTAAATGTATAAGGAACACAGTGATTACAGAACGACATGCATTGCCTCATTGTAAGAAATAATCGATGTGCCATCCCTATCACATTGTCATCACATTGACAATTACATAGTCATTCCTAACCTAGAGGGCAGAGAAAACACAGCGGAATTCATTTCGCCGACGATCTACAGTGCACGTAACTTTCTTGACATTTTGTTCACCGCTTGTGTTTTCTTCTAGTTTATTGAGGAGCACAAGTGCGTTCTAGTGAAGCCGATTTCTTTCAAGGCCTTTTGTGTCGTCCTCGACTGTCTGACAATAATATATCCGATGTTTTACCACGGAAAGTTTTATGAACGCACAGTTTTGAAAGTTTGGGAACTAACTGTAGGCATTTTGTCAGACTTTATTTGAAGAACAGTAATGAAGTGGTTGGCCTGCACACACTGTATTCTATACATTTTTAAGTTCCCCTGACATCAGCTGCTTTTGATTGTTATTTAGCAGAATTCCATCTTAAAGTATAAAGAACTTCAGTTTATGTTGACGAGATGGCGCTGAGCAGGGCATTTTATTTTTCAAAGCGTCAAAAAAAAAACCTAGATAATGGTTATCGTTGCGAAGACAGCAGCGGATTTGTCGTTATTCTAATCTTTGTTTTTGTTCCTGACGCATGCCGTCCGAACGTGCTTCCTTGTGACAGTCATGTTGGAACGCTGCCCTGTTTACCCGTGACGTACGTGTTGCTCTGGCCACGATGCGGTACTTTCGGAAAGTTCTCCTGCTCGCCCCGTCAAGGTGACCACTCACACTCGAAACGCATTCCCGCGAGAAAATAAAGCGATTTGACGGCCTTGGTTGCTTTGTTTCGTTTGACGTTCCTTCGTCACACTTGAGGAGTCAAACTACGAAATCCTGCGAGCGAAAAATCCGGAAGAGGGTTTGTGCTACCGTAATGTGCCAGCACTGGTTTGCGTCGTTCTGATCCTCGATGGGCGTTTCTGCCTGTACTGATCACACGGACACTAATTCATGGTTTGAAAGGAATGTTTCTGCAAATGCATCCCCGAGTGGGGTCGTCTTTGGTAATTTGTTTTGGCCGCACGTCTTCATCGTACTATTTCAGGATCTTTCTATTTGCAGTCTTATACATATTATCAGCTAGAAAGCTCGGCGCCCGTCGTTATTTTTATCATTGCAGCAAAAATGACACACGAGGAACGACCCGCCATGCTGGAAAGTGATATCGTATCCCGATTTACTGTGGTTCGAAGTGCAACTGGCGAAGGCTGAGCTGACTTAGTGCTAAACCTGCATCTCTACCATGACGTCAGGCACTGCCGCACACAGTCATTGGCTACTGTAGTGCGACATCCTTCTCTCTCAACCCCGGTGCTCGGCCGCTACCCTCCTCCTTTCCTGCGGCGCGCATTATGGGCCTACGGCTGTCTACAGCCTCATGTATTCAGGTTGTTTTAAAGGGAAGCTTATTATGGTTAACCGTTTATGCCATGAGCGCCCAAAAGGCACTGCAGGAGTGCCAAATTTCGTTGACGATGATGATTATCGTGCTTGAAGTAATAAAAAAAAACGCTTGGCGTGCTCCAGATCAAACCGAGGGTACCGGGTGATATGGAACCGGCATTAGCCGGTCGCGCCATCGCGACACCACCAAAGCAGTTTGGATATGAAGAGGGGTGCATGGATGCGCAGAATTAGGCAGAAAAATTATGCATCCCGTCTTACGACGGCGATGGTTGACCGCGAAACTTTACTTGCGCGAAATGAAAGGATTTTCATGACCCGTAAGGCATGCGCATCTTAGAAGAATACAGTAGATAGCTAACGTGGTCAGCGTACGGCGTTCGGTGCACGGTTGCCGCACGCGTAGAACTAGTTCATTCATTCTCCGCACGCCTACACATAGAAGTCAACAATCGTGTATCTAACCGAGACCTGTTCAAAAACTGCAACTACTACCTAATAATGATTCAAAGCATTTGAGTTATTTGTCTGAAATATACATAGTTCAATACACTGTGAATGAAGTAGGGGTAATAGAGGGATTAGAGCAAGTTAAAAATGCCTCGGAAACTTAAGCCTGCTTACGTGATGTCAAAGGCGCAAGTCAGCTATTATTAGGCTTTCTTACTGCTTCATCGTGCTTGTGTCTCTTTCCCTGCTTTTCTTTCTTCATCTATTGACGTCAATTGGGCAATCAAAGCGAAGAGGCACCTCCGCCGTACCCCGTTCGTTCACGCCAGAGAAGAGGAATGTCCATTTGCCGGCGAGGTCAGCCCGGTGTGAAGCTGTTTCCCACTTCAACACATAGAATAGCGGATATAATATAATGTCAGCAAGGGAAGCAGAATTGCTCACTTAGGTACGCGCGTCTGATCATTGCGAGCCGCAATGTCCTCACGTAACTTACTCCACACTAGCCAGCAAATGAGCAACTCCTGAACAAGATACCTGGCCATGTCATTTATGTAAGTCTCCCCAAACAACACATTCAGTATGAGCTGAGGAAGGCAGCTCTGGTCATTTTGACCCCGTGATTTAGAGGGACCTTCCCCTTCAAGCCAGGAAAAGAACGGGGGAGACTATAGACCACCACTAGGGCCGCACCCAAAGCTACACTTAAGGGTTTCTGTGTCTCCCTCAAAAATGTTTTTTCTGTTACACACACACAAAAGATAAGATGACTGCACTCCAAATAAATGACTGTCTCTGATGAGGAGTCGGTAGAATATACTTAGGGGCTATCGTCACCTTTCTCTTCACGAGCAATGATGGCCTTTCGAGAGTTCTCCACGACAGAGGAGATGTTTTAGGAAAACGTTTACGCCTGGGTAGGCATTTATAGTTTCCCGCTAGCGTGCATACGTTCACACTTTCTTGCTACGGTTAGCGCGAACTTGGGATCACGCGGCTTTCCTCGCGGCCGTGGCAAGGAAGCCAGGGTGATTATCATAAAATCATGCCCACGGAGTAGTAACAAAGATATTCTACGACCCCTCAACACATGCGCGTCAACTTTCTAGGGCGGATCATAAGCCTGTTTCGAGAGTACCAGAATACGCATTACCTTTCGTTTATGCTAGTCAATCTCGATGTGATACAAGTGATTCCCTATCGTCATATTCCAGGTGTGCTCAATTCCTTTGAAAAATATTTCTGATTTTTTTTTGCGTGTTCTTCGGTCCTTTAGGCTGAAGAATACTCCGATCACGAAGATGATTCATTGAATCGGCTCTTCTTTTGTACGATTTATTGCACCTATAACAACTATATCGAAGAAAACCACAGGAGCCTTAAGTTCTTGGCGTTACAACGAATCGACAATGCGGCAGCCTGAATTCAACAGCTGTCACTGTGAAATTCATATTTTGCGTTCTTTTTCAGCCGTATGTCAACAGCCGTTATTTATTGCCTCAAATGCGTCAATTGCTTGCTGATGATGGGTGCGCACTTCTGTCCTCATTGCCCAAGGATGAAGTTGTTTGAAGACCGTCCACGCCGTTATTTAAACCTTGCATTCACGACACTGTAAATATTGAACAGACAAAAAAGACACATAGTCAATCGAAGGCAAGTGACTACAAAAAGAAATTTTCGCAACAAACCCGACAGAGATTCACACCATACATCCGCTCTCATTATTGATAATGATTTCAAAAGATTTTGATGCAGTATTCTCCCAATGATAACTGTGAATGCCCATTCTTGGTCGGGTAGGAGGAGGACTTATACAGGCCGTACAGTGGTTTTTTAAAGCGACACTTTCTATACCTCACTGATGGCCTTCGATGTAGCACCAGACCTCGCTCCAGTTGCCATGAAAGCACAAAAGGCTCACTGCAATTTAAATGAGCGTGTTCTATTTAAGCTAACTTTTTACCGATTCCGCGGCAGAAACCTTGACACCTGCCAGGCGTCCTTCAGGACCCTTTTTTGGAAATAAAGTTTTACAACCACCACCGCCGCGGCAGAAAAACTCTGTACAAAGCTTCAATCAAAAACCAAAATTACCACTGCAATCAGCTCGCACAAATACCAACGACTCAAACTACATAACGCCCAGCTTTATAGGTATTGTGCTAGTTAGAATTGTAAATTAAGGACCAAGTACCTTCTTAACAGTTCCTTTCATTTTGTGTCACCACAGGGTTTGGGGAAGGTGCGAAATTGGTATATTAGCTGTCCTGTCCAAGTACCTGCAAAATGTACAATTGCTTGGCGTCCTTAAAACATCGAGAATAATTTCAATGGCGAACCCCTGGTCGTTTTTTGGTCAGTACCCCTCATGTTGTAAAGCAATCGGTACTGTTTGGTGGTTTCTTAAGGCAGCGAACTGATTGGAATATTAGGCCGACAGGCTAATAACAAGATACCGTAACGAAGAGATGAATGAAGACAGGTTCTTGCTGAAGTTAAGTTCATACCAGTGAACTTTTGCTCAGCTATGCTGAAGAAGAAAGTACAAGCGACAGAGCAACAGGGAAGAAAAGGGCATGCACGGTAGAGCTTCGGCGAATTTAAATGCCACGGCGTTTGCCCTGTCAGCATTCATATATCAGCACTGTTCTTTCCGAAACCACCGCATTTGATTGAGAAAGTTATTGAACAAAGAAGAATCATTTAGGCTAGGAACGACACGGTAAAACCCTCTCGTTTTAAAGCCTTTTTATAGAGCCGTGTTCCTTCTCTTCCATAAATATATAGAAAACTAACGTAGGTAACAATACCGACTCCAGTAAAGCCATGGTAGGATGAAATCCAGTCTGGAAGGTGCAAACGCGGCTAAAAGCCCACATTTTTTTCTTTTTTTTTTTCAAGAAAGGACAACTGGCAGGTTAAAAGCAATTTGTCGTGCATCTGCTCACTTTGGTGAAAATGTCGTAGAAAGACGATAGGCCTCTGCAACCTCTGCCACTTTACTGGATTTCTATTGTCTCCCCTCCCAGCTCTCATGCACTTCCCCTTCAGTCTCGCTCCTCACACGATTAACACTGGGGAGGTTTGCACAAGTCAATTCAATTTTCCCGCCTTCCACTGCTCGCACCCCATCAGTAACGAAGTCCAGGTCCGGACGAAATATTTTGTTGCAGTGCATAGGTTTTGATTTACTATCGCCATTATTACGCGCACATGCACTTTCAATTAAAAGAACACTGCCTAGTCCCAGTTATGTACTTATATTCTGCCTCAAACATTGCCTCAGACATTATTTTGCTCAACGATGTGGGGAAGGTGTGATCGTTCGTATCAAATTTAGTGTTGTTGTAAAGGTCTTGCCCATATAAAATTCTCATTTCAGAATTCTCTCATCTTTTTTGGTCATGTGCCTGGAACCGGGGACACACTCACAGAAAGGCCATAATTTTGAAGTTTAAGTATCCGAGAAAGACTGTCGGTTTTAGAACATTCTATTTTCCATTTGTTCGAGATGTTCGCTAAACAGGAATGTTTTGCATGAGAGGAGAGTCGACAATCTCAAACATGAATGAGGAAAACCAAAGAACACAAACAAATTGTTAAAATTCTGGAGCGCAATAGAAAAATGTGAAGTTCAATAGCCGAAAAAAAGAAACAAAGAAATAAAGAAACAACAGGCCTAAGGATAGTACAAGGTACAAATACAAAATGCGTTTCGAGGATACAAGTTCACCAAAAATTTTGATCTCGAAGAAGCAGTTTCAGCCTGGAATAAGTAAATATTTTAGCTTCGACATTTTCGTCCCCCAGAACACCTAAAGGCAAGTCACAGTTGGAAGATCGTATACATTGTGCGCTATGTGCACTATTTGCTAAATGCGAAGACTGCCGCCGAGGCGATGACGACGTTGTAAATAAAAACGTCTCTGAATCCTATTTATGCACCCAAAATTTATGTGACTGCGTGTGGCAGTGATGGATACATTTTCTACGTTGAACTTTTCTCGTTAGTGAAGACAAGGTGAAACCCTCTCCATATCCAACGATTTCCCGGGGCGGCACACGACAAAAAGAGCAAACTCGCGCTGTGCTCCGAGCGGATTAGATGGCTATAGGCGCTGCCAAGAGAGCATAACAAAACGCAAACAAGAAGTGTTCACGGCAGTATTGTGGAAAGCCGTGACCAACACAGTGCACTCATTTGCCTGAGTTATTCCACTCGTAAGCAGTTGGCATTGGCCAGCCAAGCCACTTTCAAGAACAATATTGCGGAATACCGTTCGTTCAATGTATTTAACCGCATTCAGAACACGTATTACGTCAGAAAACGTAGCTGGTAATAACTGCAATAAATTTCAAATGAAGAACATTTTTGAGCGAATGACCTACTACGATACATTATTGAAGGTCATTCCTCACGTCGCAATGACGTTCAGCCGCTCGCATGCGCACGCTGGCCTGTCTTATCGCTTCGCTTGCTCGAGGTTCGCCTAAGAGGTTGAAACAGCTGCTCCGCCTGCACGTTAACTCTCAGCCGCGACTGTTCCGTCTGTGTACGTTTCCTATACGGAGCGAACCACGTTACTAGGTCACAGTTTAATGACGGATATAGGAAAGCCGGTGCGCTTACTGACTTTACAGGACCGAAGCATACATAAACAAACAATCTGCGCAAAACAAAGCAGTGCTTTGGCGGCTGCTTTGCGGATCATGGTTCATCAGTCTCGCCATCGATTGCGCACCGGCTGGACTTTCTGTCCGCGCCTTGTTGCTCAAGCGACAGGATGCGATCCAGCAAATTTAACTAGGCGGCAGGCTGCGAAATCTCAAGCAAAGGCAAACTTTCGCGGAACACTGCGTGCATGTTCTTCGCTCTCGCTCGGGAATCTTGGCTTAGAAGTGTTAAACCTGAACCTTTTTTTTAATTTCCACCTAACTGCATAGATTGTTTAAATAAGAGCCCGCCGGTGGTTAGAAGATGATAAAGGCAGTGAGATGCGCCTGCCGGTGCGTTTCGAACGTGGAGCGCACGGCTCAAGAGGGCTAACAGGAAGTGCGAAGAGGCAAAGCTGCCAAACATTACTGATGCTTCTCGTGGCAGCTGAGTCAACACACCCTGCTATGAGTGCGAGGAATATTTCGACGAAAAAGGCGTCGGTCGGAGCACTGAGAAAAGACGAGATCTTTTGTAACTAGTAGGGCACCCGCTAATCGTAGCTATGATTTTGAGCGTGCAGTCTGACTGCCGATGTGTACCACTGAAAGCAGTGGTTATCTTCATGGCGTTCACATGTGCCATCGAAGCGGCAAAATTTAACCCCTGCGGCGGCAAACCAGGTAAGCCAAATTTGACACAAGTTCTAAAGCGAAGCGTTAGTGCTCTCATTGATGACGTCTGTAACGTGAGAACGCTGAAGTGAAAGGAAAAAAAATGCTTCTGGAGTCCGGAATAGAACCTGGGTCCCTAGCGTGATGAAGCCGATGTCTATCTGATTGCTCCATTTCGACTTTCTTTTTCTTTACTGCATGGGAAACTGCACTTATCACAGCGTACAAAAGCTATCAATCATCCAAGAAGACGCACATCACTGCAGCTAAAATAAGCCTTCCGTCAAAACTCCGGCAAGCATGCGCACGCGTACAACAGATGCAGCCATTCTGGTGGGTGACTTTGCGCCGCATAAATGCTCCGACCCAACGGAGCCTGCTCCTGAAAAATGAACTTTGTTGGGGGAGGGGGTTTCGCAGGCCTCTCAGTCATGCGGCACTTCCACAAGCTGTACAATCCTATCACAACAAATATATCATAGCGCACTCCAGTAGCATATCGAAAAGGCAAGAACCGAACTATATAAGAGGTAATGTCCATGTCCTTTTTAGAGTTCGTTGCAAAACTTCCCAGAAAAACATCGCATCCAGGCACAAAACAAAACAATGGTCAATGGTTTTAGGTTGATTGCATAATGGAATAGACATTACTTTTTCGCACAACCATGTTTTTACTGGGAGTGTTGATCTATGCAGCTTAAAGAAAAACGCTTTTGCGTATACGTGTATATAGAGCATATACAGAAGGCATATACGTGTGACGTGCTTCAAAACACTGTCCTTATGGTGGCCAATGTAAGACTGGTGATAAACCGGCACTGGGAACAGACTCTCTAACAAAGTGTTCGTCAAAGCCTTCCTGGAAAGGGTAAACAGATATTGCAGGGAAAACCTCGCAAGTACGAAAGTTAAACGCGTCGACCACCTCCTTTAAAAAGCCCCATGGCGGCATCGCACTAACATCACCCGTGGAGACAAGCAAAAAAATGTAAATGAAAACTTATTCGCTGTTGAATAACGTTTAGCAGAAGCGAATGATGCGTCACTTGCTGTTGAATAACGTTTAGCAGACGCGAATGATGCGTCACTTAATACAAGAATAACCGAGGCACAAGCTGGTGTACAAACAATTTGTCAGCCCAGCACCCCCAGACACTAACGGAACAGACAAATTGTCCCTAAGCCTAGGTTCCCATTGAGGCCCCCACACAAAAGTCGCAAAAACTCTATGTAGAGCTTGTACTTTAGAACGCCCACAATGAAGTACTTGCAGCACATAATAAGCTTTACGACAAGGAAGCCATTACAAAACTGCGCACGCGCAAACACAGAAAGTTCCCGCCCCATCCATGCCTGCGAGGTTCGCTTGACTTTTTGGAGCGTGAATGACCAGTACAGCCCCGGTGTTGTGTATTTGGTGTCAGAGGAACACCTAGGTATTGAAGTGCGTCCTTATCCCATTGTAATGCCAGCAAATACGAAGGGTTTCACACCCCATTCACCAAAGCAATATCCCTTTGTTGTTTTCATATTACAGCGGCCTCCAGACGCGTCGCAAAGCTGCCTGGTCAAATTAAGGGGCTTCTTGAACGCTTGCTTTATCAACACAAAAATAGGCAATGTCCGCGTAAGCAAGGACCTTAACCTTACAGGATAATGAGCAAAACCCCATACCCCTTAACTATGCCTGAATTCTAAGGCACAGAGGTTTGAGGTATAAGGCAAACAACAGGGTACAAAGGGGGCAGCCCTGTCTAATTCGACTTCGTCCAACCAGTTTGGGAAAACTAGACGACAACCAAAGAATTTGTCACGAGAAAGCTTCGTGTTCAACTATCGCCGTGGTTTGGCGGAGGGTGCATGATTTTTGGAGAGCTCCAGTAGTATTCACAAAACCCAGAAAACCCAGATGAAGCCGCTGACACACACTGAAAAAAAAGTACTTACCAACACGTTGAAAGCGCTTGATTTACCTGACAATCGTAAGCATAAAGTTTAGGAGAGACCCATCCTCAGGGTCCACAGGGCATGTCAGCCATAATGTATTAAGTAACGTGACTGCACTTTGCGTAAGTCACCGTAAGAGTCGTTTCGAAAAAACAAGTCTCGTACGCGACTAGCATGAGATCAATATTACGTCAGCAAACCACGATGCGTGTAGGCGAAATTCTCGCCTCCATGGACGTCTGCACGTGAACAGAGTGAGCGAAAGGAGAGAACAGAAACGATACAGAGAGCCCCTTGGAGAGAGTTGTCTTCCAGAACGCTGAGCTACATTCGCTAAACGCGCGACGTCGCCATGGTGACGTAAATGGAAGCGCGGCTCGCCACCTTCTTGTGAGCAGAACGGCAAAACAGAAAGCAGGGGCAAAGCATGCGCATCCAGCCTTGGCTTGTGTTCGCATGGTAGAGTGGACAGGTGTTTACGCATTCGTACAGAGCCAATAAACCTCCACTATTTTCCCCCAGCTTCCACTCCCGATGAGGCATCCATGATTCGAGTGACTAGAGAGGTGTCCGGCAGTATAAGGTTAATGCAAGATTATACCAGTTTTCCCCCACAGACAAGACTCGGGGGCCCGACGCGCCGGCCTTGCTCTGGCTTGACAAGTTCGCAACACGGCATTTCCTTCCTTCACCCACCTTGCACACCATCCCAAGCGTGGTTTGCTGTTTCCTCACAATCTCAGTGGTCACGCTTGCTCCACTTAGCAGCGGTATTGGCTGCCGGTCACTTTTTTTGTCGCCCCCGCCAGTATCGTCATTCCGTCGCCGTCTTGGCCTGTCGTCTCTTCTACTCGGTGCTGCATTCGTTGGGCACAGCATTTCACAATCCGTACACGGGCTAGCAGGTTCGGTGCCCGTTGAGGTGCCGAAAGGCGGGTGATGTGAGCCGCGCTTCGAGTTGGCGTTCCGGTAGCAACTAAGCAGACGCGCTGAGCGACGGCAGCCAACACCGCCGCCGGCTCCGTTGACGTCCTCCTATCCGCAAGCACGATATTTGCAGCGAAGTAACCATTGATTGATTGATTGATTGATTGATTGATTGATTGATTGATTGATTGATTGATTGATTGATTGATTGATTGATTGATTGATTGATTGATTGATTGATTGATTGATTGATTGATTGATTGATGGTTTATTGCAGCGACGCAACACAGGCGATGAGGCACACCGTAGTGGAGGGCTCCGGGTTAATTTTGACCACCTGGGGATTTAACGTGCGCCGAAATCTCATAGACATGGGCGTTTTTGGTTTTCGCCCCCATCAGAAAAGCGGCCGCCGCGGCCGGGAACCGAACCCGCGACCTCGTGCTCAGCTGCGCAACGCCTTGGCCACTGAGACACCGCGGAGGGTAGTGAAGTAACCAGATATGTTTCGGTATCTGCCCTGCCCTCCCTATATATACTTCGTGTTCGGCCGGTTCGTTGGTTGGTCGCTCGGTCGCTGGGCCACTCGGTCGGTCGCTAGGTCGCCCATACTGGCAGTTGGGATTGGCCAACCAGAGTCCATCACGAAAAAGCTTCTGTGGTGAACCATCGTTGTCATTAGACGAAAGGGTGAATGTTTTTTTTTTTTTTGTTCAGGATATCCCTGTTTTCAGCCGTCGAGCTGCCTGCTAAGTACGCAAGTCTTCTGTTTTCAGCCGCTTGTAAACAGTGTCTTATACTGATTTGGTTGCATCAAAACACTTGCGGAAATATTTACTTCAATGAAGCCCAATAGAGTTCCTCAGACTAAAGGCCAGCAGCTTTCGCTATTCTTTCGCGCGCCAAGCCGCTGTGGGTGCTACCAGCTGATCAGCTCGGAGCAAGGACAAGATACGCCTGTCAGTGGCCCCTTGCGCGGCTGAGGTACGCGCAGCCGTTGGTCCGCACGGCGCTACGTCACGCTTTTAAATGCAGAGCATTTCAGTAACTCACGATGTCACCCCCCGCGTTGACGTCCGTAGTCCGCACCGTCGTTCCCTACTATATAAAAAAATACTATCCGGCGCCCGGTTTCGATCCCTCGACCCTGCGGGCGGACCGCAATGTACATGGTGCTCTACCCATCTGCGCCACAAAGCCGACACAGAATGGGACGCTACGAACGCGCCTTATATCGTTGAACTCATTCAAATTACTGCTGACGAGCGCTCTCTTCGTCAGCAGTTGCCACAAGTGCAGCAACATTAAACGTACCGCAAACTACTTAACATCGTCGTGCGCCCCGGAAATGCTCTGCATTTGATCGTGCCCCTCGTGAGGGGGATGTTTACATGCGTCTTCTCTCGGTCGCGGGACCCGTGGCGCCATCTGGCGGAGGCACGGCACAACTCGTAGCACTTTCTTTGAAAAGCGCCTCGAAAGCGCGGCAATATTAAATACGGAGGTGACGCGTTTTCGAGGCAATCCGCGACCGCGGTGGCTTTGTGTACAGACTCGGCGGCGAGCGTCTTTTCCGTTTAGCTGTCGATGGCATGTTTGCTGGTTTCCCCACACGAAACCACGATAAAGAAGAAGGCAAAATTGTGATTACCTCCGAAAACTCAGCTTTTCACTGAGCCACTTCACTGCCGTTGATGCTTAATCTCGAGTCATCAGTAAGCCAAAAAACGAGAATAAAGAGCCGACAATGCGGTTTTTAGCAGCCCACATGCACGCTCCGCCTAATGGTGGCTGCGGGGCGCGATATTTCGCCGTCGGCCGGCTAACATTGGCACGTCAGTTCCAGAATAGGGGAAACGAGTGTTTTAAGGCAAAATGGAGGAGGGGGGAAGGGGGGGGGCTAACACAACTTGCTCGGCTCAGGACAATACTCAAGATTTGTACAACAACTAGCGGCGCGCTGCGTTTTGCATAGGGCTGTCTTGTCCGAGGACGGAGTGCGCATCAAGTCCTTCCTAAGTCAGGTACAGCAAAAAAAGCCTTGGCATCGCCCGCAGTTTTCGGTCATCCGCTTGTGGAGCTGCAGCCGACGATGATGCTCAACAGCCAATCTTGCGCCACGCCATCCCCCCATTTCACGCCTTTATAAGTGATGGTTCAGCAATAGTCCTGTTCGGTGACGGGAGGTGACCAGTTTTTTAGCTGCTGAGGTGTGGGCCGATCCGTTAAGCGCTCATCTTCTCATCGTGCGGACTAGACCCTCAGCGAGGTCGGGCGCATAACCTTACGCCTGCAGGAAGCTCCGTGCTTTTCCGCGTCATCATATCTTGTAAAGGACGCGACATCGGAATGGCGATGATCTACATTCGTCCCAACAAATATACGTCCGTGTCGGGTGTCGCTCTCATAGACGGGGGGTGGGCACGCCGAACTTGCGTAAACCGCACAGCACGAATGGTGAACTCGCTGCCGCATTTGATTGGATACCGGCCAATAGCGAGTCGGCGCCTTAGACGTAGTCTTCCAGTCTTCATCGCACCTGCCTCATAGATGGCCACGTCACACGCGAAAGACTACTTGAATTCATCCCTTTCATTGCAACGAGACTTATATGTTAAACAGAAAAGAAAAGAAAACGTAAGATGAGTGATAGCGCTCTTGAAATTGTCGACCTCTTTAGAGCCGCTTTAAAACCGCTGTTCTGTTGGATCTTGCACTTAAGTTTTGCCTCAACCATGATGCCCATGCCTTGATTGGCGCTGAACATTGTTCACGAGCAAGAAGCGTTACACCAGTTCTATTAGTTTAGAAAGGACTTACCATATGTACTTCTAACTCTTGCCTGAAACACATTTCTAGCGGGTACTACTGTAAAAACGACTTCAACCTAAGCGGTGACGCCAAAAAGTCCGCGCACAAGACCGGCCCGGTTGGCCAAATATTTTTTATTGTAGTAGTCAACCATATGAGTGTGCATTATTGGGGGGGGGGGGGGGGGGGGGAGGGATCTCGGTGCGGCTGTGTATATATCACTTTGTCTGATATGAACTGGAACTGCAAAGCTATAACGCGATTTTATTTTTTTTATAAATTATATCTCCGAAGGCAACCGCAACCACCCAGCCACACGGTTATTGGTCGTGCGTGACAATCTTTTTGAAAAGCTAGTTACGAGGATGACCCGCTCCTACCTTTTGGGCCTGTCGGCCACCGGACTTTTTTCTTGCCAATGCGTCGACATCTCCGAAAAAATCGCAACAGTGGCAGCGAAACAGCACCTAAAACAAAACTAATTACCTAAGATAGCGAACCTTTTAGGGGCGAAGCCACCCTTAGGGGCTGAGGCTTTTGGTCGTGTCCTGTCCTCGTTCCTCGTCGTCGCAATCATCGTCTTAGTCACGGTACTAAAACACCGGGAAACTCCTTTACGCCTCGCTCCTAAAACATAACGCGTACCAAAAAATTGGCCGCGTATCTGCTCCTTTCGTTGCAAATGTCGTCAAAAGACGATAGCCTTTGTAGGCATTTGCCAAGGAAATGCCCCCCTTTGCTTTCTCGCTCACCTCTCATGCTGTTCCTGTACCGTCGCGCTCATTCCGAGGTAACCACACTAAAGGTTTTGCGTCAGGTGATTTTTGAATTTACCCGCGTTCAACGACTACAGGCCAGGATTCCGTCGATGCCAGCCGCTGCAGTAAGGGTGGAAGACGTGCGTGGAAATGGAGGCGGCCGACTCGAAGGTTTATACAGCGCGTGGCCGTGCTCCACGTGCGTTCCAAGCAGAACGTGGAACCTAGCTAGTGGAACCTTTCGTTGCTGTTGCCGCGTGATTTTTCACATGCCGCCAGGAGGTGGCGGTTTTCTGCAGTATATGTGAATATAATTTGTTATCGAAAAACCAAGCATACATGAATTCTTTTAATAAAGGAACACTGTAATATGCCTTGTGTACTAATTTCCTGTCTTATATTTGCGCAATGTCTTGTTCTTGTATCAACGAAGTTGACAAGTATGAACATATAAACCGGGCTTAGACGTTACATGTGGCTGTGAGTAATAAGACTATTGCGAAATATCAATTTGTACTTTGGCCGGGTGGTTAATCGAGTCACAGACAGACAGATGGACAGACAGACAGACAGACATAAAGACAGACCAAAATTTCTTGGTATATAAGTAGCCCAAGAAAGACTGATCGTCTTTAAAAAACACCGGAATACCCGTTTGCCGTCGCGCTACAGAGCTTCGTGCTTCAAGACAATGTACATTTAGAGCAAAGGTGTGTATCTCTACCCCCCAACGGTTTTTATCTACATTGCCAAAAACAGCAAGGCGCCAAGAATACACTTATACGTGGCATGCTTCGTTCCCTCCCCAGGTTTCACGTTAGGGGAGATGCCCCGGGATTTTTAGCATAACTCGAAGTTGTGAAAATATTGCCGCAGTGCTGTCATCGTGCGAGCCCAGTAGCGCATGTCTCGGGCGGATTCCCTGTTTCAATCCCCCTTTTATTGCGCCACAGAGCTTGTACGAAAGGGGACTGGAAAAGCAGAGAAGGACAAGATCGAGACAAGTTTCTGCCTGGTTTGCCAGTGCTACTGCATCGCGGCCTAGTGTTGTTCCTCTCCCGGTGTAGACCCGCCATTAAAATGCTCCCTGGTTCATTTTTAGATCGACTGCATATCATTCACTCGCCGTGTCCATGCAGCGTCGTCAGGCGTTGTATGTAGTCCGGCCCCCTCCCCCATTCTTCTCCTCCGCCGCGCGAGCTGCGCTCTCCGCCGCTCACCCCCTCTCCTCTCCGATGCCCCTCTCCTCTCGCGAGGGGCATTGGAAGTGGATTCAATGGATTGGACTTGGCTTGGCTTGGGCTTGGTATTGGAATGGATTGGTAGTGGAATTGGATTAAAGTGGATTGTGTTGGATTGTGTTGCTGTCCATAGCCGCGGCAGACACACTGGCGCCTGCACAATGTGTAATTACTCTCTCTTCCGCGGTCTCCTCTCCTTGGGCGGGTGCGCTGCGCATATGGGGCCGGTGTGGGGCCCGCTCCTCCGGCGGGCCTTTCGGTCGACGGTTGCTCTCCGCTTGCGCTTGCACCCCCCCTCAGCGTCCGCATCACACCAGGGTTCCCGCGAGGGAAGGTGGGCGTAATTTTGCTGTGACAATATGATGGACGTCTCAATAACCGCGTGTTGATGATCGCCTGATAACCAGCAGCTTCTGCCGTTGTTCAAAATTCCGTCCACCGAGAACCAATAGGTAAGTCAAACTTAAAAAACCATAACATCTCATCTTTTTTCAGTATGAAATTCACATATGCAATTAGTCAAACGACTTTCTGCCTAGGGAGATGTAAACAGAGTACGCGCTACAAAAAATAATGCGGCTCATCACATGTCGGATCTCGGAGTGTAACGACCCTGTTTTATGCAATAGGTATTGTTACCGCATCCAAGGGGGGCTGAACTCGGAGCGAAGCTGTTATCCTCCTGACGGGAAAAGGCTTCTGGTAAAGCACAGCTTTTCAATGCAAGCAGGCCAACCGGGCAAGTATAAATGCCTTCTATTCAGCCATTTACTTCGGGTGAAACTAAGCGGAAACAAAGGTATGCGAAAAAGGTATTTTCTACATGGTGAGATGGCATTTTAACGCGAAATTTGTCTTGCATATCTATGATTTATGAAACGCGTGAGGTAGCAAAAATTGTTGTGAGAAGCTGAAGTCGTCCCTCAAAAAATGGCCGCGTATCTGCTCGTTTCGTTGCAAATGTCGACGAAAGACTACAATCTACTGGCGCCCTGCCAAATAAATGCCTCCATTTTTCTTTCCCCGCTCACCTCTCATGCTGTTCCTCTCCCGTCTCGTTCCTCCCAAGATCATAGAGTTTCATAAAAATAACTAGAGGGGAAACTGGCGCTAGTGTCAACGCGAACATGGCAGCGGCGCTTATGCTTCAATGGGAATGATGGGTGATTGTGGAACCGGATTGCGTAGGATCAAAACGGGCTTATGGCTGCGCAAATATTGTTTCTTGACAAAAAAGCTCTTATTTCCCGGTTCTCTGTTTATAAATTACATGGCAAACAAGAAAGTTAGTGACGAAAAACTGTTTTTTTACGAAATAAAACGGGCCGTTTAAATAAAAAGCAGACGCGGAGTGGAGAAGGTTTGGGGAGCAGGTTTGCCATTTTTCGCCAACTACAGCAGGACGCGGACTTTAAAAACTACTTTTAAAAGTTTCAGCGCTGGTGGTTTCTAACAGTAAGAGAAGTTTTGAGCACATAAGAAAAAAGAAACCGATTACCTTTGGAGAAGTTATATAGTGACAAACATCAAGCTGCGTTCCTATCAGCCGCCGGTGCTGCTGTTCTACGCCGTAGGAGCCGGCGTTCGCACGAAAGGTGTGGCTGTTCCAAGTGATTCGCAACCGTCGTCAGCTTTGACCAGCTTTGACAATGCATTGCTCTGCCGAAAGAGCAGCGCAGCAACTCCTAATTAGCAGACAACTTCGCCGCGCAGAGCGCCGTCATTTGTGTTTTCATGCTCGCTGTGCGGCAATGCATTGATAACCCACCCGATTCTCAACTCTGGTTATAAAACATTCCACTCAGGGCGGCGTCAGTGCACGCGAGGAATGCAGTTCAAGGTGAAACGTATTTTTGATCACTCCTCCCAACACCCCGCCTAGGCAAATGCGTTCATGTAAATCCAAAACGAAAACGAAACTGCCTGCAATCCATAGTAAGTTCCGCGAGCCATCGAGCGCCAATCCGAATCCACAACTACCCATCACGCCCATTGAGGCGTACGATCGCAGCGCCAGTTTCTCCTCTAGTTATATTGTAAGAAACTCTATGCCCAAGATAACACGCTAAAGGTTTGCTCAAGTCAGTTTAAATTTACCACGTTCTACTGCCCCAAGTCGAGCGCCTCGATGCCAGCTCTGCCGTACGGTGGGGACGCGCGTTAGTCGAGCCACGCTACTACAACGTTTATAGAACCCCGTTGCCCTACTCCACGAGCGTACCAGGCGTAACGGGGAACTTACCTAGTGGAACCTTTCGTTGCTGTGGCCATTTGATTTGTTAAATGCCGCCAGGAGCTTTAGTTGCGCGGGCGACAGCAGGCGACAGCAGTTGATGTGTATCCTTGTCGCAAAAACTAAGCACCTCTGATTTTTTTTAATAAAGAAACACTGCAAATATGACTTACATACTGATTTTCAGCCTTATAGTTGCGTAATGTCTTGTTCTTGTTCAACAACGTTGACTAGTTTGAACACTGCCACCGGACTTAGACGTATAGATTTGGCTGTGAGTATATGACTATTTCGCAGCTTCTGTTTCATTTTGGCCGGGTGACTGAATCGAGTCACAGAGTCAGACAGACGTACAGACAGACCAAAATTTCTGCGTTTAAGTAGCCCAAGAAAAACTACCGTCTTCAAAATCGGGGACCGATGCTCGAGCCGCAAATCCCGCGCCGGTTGCGAAAAAGCGCACGTGCTGGAGCAGGAACTGTGGAATGATCTAAGAAAGGGCAACGCAAGGGGAGCCAGCAAACAAAAGCAGCAGCTCCAAAGCAGAAAACTCATGTTTATATATATTATAATATAATATTATATATATATATATATAATATATATATATATATATATATATATATCTATATATCTATTTCTATAATCTTTATTATATCCGTCCGGCCTTTTTTTTTTTCCACTTTCTTTCTTTCCCAAATCTTTATCTGTTTCCTGACCTCAATCCTCCCCTTTGCTTTTTTGAGGTTTTCTTCTTAACCTGCCACCCTTATTTCCGTCATATTTCAATGAGCCCCTCATTTCTTATTCTGATTCGCTACATGCATAGCGAGGGCCTTTGTTCTGGCAGTCTTGGTGCCATAGGGAGGTTAAGAGGGTTCAACGCTGGTCGACCACTCTCGACATGTCGTAGACACTCGAGTCACGGCCCGGGGTGTAAAAGAAGGTCCCCTTCACCCCGAGTAGTCCGAGTGGCGCTGGCTACCACCCCCAAGTGCAGGAAACAAAAAAATACCCTAACATAAATACCCGAGAACATAGAGTTTCATACAAATAACTAGAGGGGAAACTGGCGCTGCGATTGTACGCCTCAATGGGCGTGATAGTTGTTGTGGATTCGGATTGGCGGTCTAATGGCTTGCGGAAGTTACTATGGATTGCAGGCAGTTTCGTTTTCGTTTTGGATTTACATGAACGCATTTGCCTATGCGGTGTGTTGAAGAAGAAGCTATCAAAAATACGTTTCTTCCTTGAACTGCATGCCGCGCGCGCACTGACGCACCCTGAGTAGAAAGTTTTATAACTAGAGTTGCGAATTGGGTGGGTTATCAATTCGTTGCCGGCACAGCACGCCGAAAACACAAATGACGGCGCTCTGTGCGGCGAAGTTGTCTGCGAATAGGAGTTGCGGCGCTGCTTATTCGGCAGAGCAATGTATTGTCGAAGCTAACGACGGTTGCGAATCGCTTGGAACAGCCACACCTTCCGTGCGAACGCCGGCTCCTACAACGTAGACCAGCAGTATCGGCGGTTGATAGGAACGCAGCTTGGTGAATGTCACAAATTCAGGCAAGAATAACTTCTCCAAAGGTAATCGGTTTCTTTTTTTTATGAGCACAAAACTTTTCGCTTCCTATTACAAACCACCAGCGCCGAAACTTTTTACAAGTAGTTTTCACAGAAGTCCGCGTACAGCTGTAGTTGGCGGCAAATGGCAAACCTGCTCCGCAAACCTCCTCGACACCGCGTCTGCTTTTTATTTAGCGCGGCGTTTTATTTCGTACAAAACCAGTTTTTTGTCACTGACTTTTTTGTTCGCCATGTAATTTGTAAACGGACAACCGGACAATATGAGTATTTTTGTGAAAAAACACAATTTGCGCAGCCAGCAGTTTGTTTTGATCCTACGCAATCCGGTTCCACAACTACCCATCATTCCCATTGAAGCGTAAGGGCCGCTGCCATGTTCGCGTTGACACTAGCGCCAGTTTCCCCTCTAGTTATTATTGTATGAAACTCTATGCCCGAGAAAGTGGAGGGAAAAAATTGCCCCGCCGGTATCGTAGTGGTTATCGCACCAGACCGGCATTCTGGAGGTCGTGGGTTCGGATCCCACTTGGCGGGCATTTTTTTCCCTCCACTTTCTTTCGTTTCCCAAATCTTTGTCTGTTTCAATGACACCAACATCCTCCCCATTGCTTTCCGATTTTTCTTGACTGCCAACCCTTATTTCTGTCATATTTTCAACGAGCCCCTCATTCTTATTCTGATTCGCTTGTAGTGGGGGCAGCTTCACCCGCTAACATCGCAACTATCATCATCACATTTGCATCCCACAATCACCATCAGCAGCGGTGCTTGCCCGGCTGCGTAGCAGTGCCACGCGCCACGAAGATCGAACACGACCGAGCGCCTGGGCGGCCGCGTGACTACGCTGCTCTCGAAGTTCCGGCCGGGGCTTGCACACCCGAATAAATGTAGGAGAGCCACAGTGCATCACCGAGTTCACGGCCCCCTTTCCTACAAATGGTGACCCGGAAGTGATCCCCGGCCAGCGGCACACCGACATGGTGACGTGGGGGGACCCGCCCATACCAGCGTTCGAGCCACGGCACGTCAGAGGATGGTTCTTCAAGTTCGAGGCTACCCTCTGGCTCAACCACGTCAGTGTACAGCCTCTGAAGCACTCCATCCTCTGGGAGGTGCTTCCCCTCGAGCTCCGCTGCGTCCTCGCCCGACCACCGCCCAGCGAAACACCCTACGACAACCTTCGGGCTGCCGTGCTCGCGCAGAACGGCTTCAAGGACGACTGCATTCGGCCTGCAGCAGATAAGGTACCCGCGCGGTCCGCGCACGCTTCGCCGCCGCACATCGTACCTTCTGCACCATCGGCGTCGTTTCCTGCCACGAGTGTGGCCATCGTAGACTCCACCTCCAGCGCGGCAGCCACACATACACCGCCGAGGCTCACAGCCGACGTCATCACGGACGCCCACAGGCCGCAGCCCTCCTCCCCCTCTACCACCCCATGCAAGGGCTCCGGTGAGTGCTCCGTGAGCGTTCCATCCTTCCAACCTGGTCGCCCGTTACACCGCTGTTGCAAGTCAAGTCCACCACGACAGTGACACAGAGCCCGGCTCCGCTCCTGTCGCAGCATAACGCGGGTGCAGCGCGTGTAGTGGCACCCTACACGGACCCCGACAACACAGCCTCGACCCTGACTCTACATAAAACGCCTCGCACCCATCCCTTCTACCGCAACGTGCACGATTACCAGGAAAAGCCCGACACACAGGGGACAGACGTCCAGCCTCATAACTCACCTATGTCGCCACCAGAGGAGCGCGCTCCCAATACTCGACACCGACGTCGCCATCGACTTCGTAAGCACCAGTCGAGAAAGCGAGTTTCGTCACTGCCGCTGCTTCGGCGCACATCGACGAGGCGTCAGTGCCGTCTTGCCAAACAACGTCTTGCATGCCGGCTACGACCAGCGTTGTGGGCTCATATCCGTCGGCGTTCCGGGACGTGGGGGCCTCGCTGTAGCCGCTGCACCCCAGGAGTCGTATGGTGGTTACGCTTAGAGCATGCGCAACGATGTCGCACCAGACACCGTGCTCAAACCGTCACCGCCTACAGCATAAGCCTCCTCGTACTGGCACACGAACGCCAGTGTACAGACGTCGCAAGAGTCTGGAAATGAAGCGCCCGTTCTACCGGCCCGTCAAGTCTGCACTGCGGCCGCGGTTTATGCCTCTTTCACTTCAGGACTACTCCACCGTACACCAGTTCATCCCACCTTGCACTCCCAGCCAATGCCACCTGAGGCCAAGCAACGCTCCGGACGCCTAGAACTGACTGACCAGGACTGCTCCCATAGTTTACCCGCGATTTGACCCGGACCGTCTAAGGACCTTTACCATGGATAAGCCTAGTAAATTATATGCACATAGCCAGTACAACGGCTTCTTTCTTTAACGCGCTACGCGCTAGGGGGGGAGCCATGTAGTGGCGGCAGCTTCACCCGCTAACAGCGCCACTATCATCATCACTCTGCATCCCACAATCCCATCAGCAGCGTGCTCTTGCCCG